>SNQJ01S0014790.1:379840-391634 GCA_010110895.2 Picea sitchensis
GCTAGCACGCGCTAGCTTTCCCCCATGGTGGAATGATGTTGTTCGAGATGCACTTGTGCTTCTGCAAGATGGAAAGCTAGCACGCGCTAGCTTTCCCCAATGTTGGAATGATGTTATTCGAGATGTGATTGCGCTAGGGGGAAATCTAGCACATGCTAGTTTTCCCCCACATTGAATGTTGTAGTTTGAGATGAGCTTGTACCTGTGCAAAAGGGAAAAACAACACGCGCTAGCTTACCCCCATGGTGGGATGATTTTTGAGATGCACTAGTGCTTGTGCAAGAGGAAAATCTAGCATCTTTGAGATGCACTTGTGCTTCTGAAAGATTGAAAACTAGCATGCACTAGCTTTCCCCCATGTTGGAATGATGTTATTCGAGATGTGATTGTGCTAAGGGGAAATCTAGCACATGCTAGATTTCCCGCACATTGAATGATGTTGCTTGAGATGAGATTGTTCTTGTGTAAGAGGGAAAACTAGCACGTGCTAACTTACCCACATGGTCAAGTGATTTTCAAGATGCGCTAGTGCTTGTGCAAGAGGAAAAGATAGCATCCACCATCTTTCTCCCTTGATGGAATGATGTTGTCTGAGATGTGTTTCTTCTTTTGCAAGGGGGAAATCCAATGTAAACTAGCTTTCCCCCATGGTGGAATGATGTTGTTTCAAGATGCACTTGTTCCTGTTCAAGAGGGAAAGCTAGCACATGATAGATTTCCTTGACGGTGGAATGATGTTGTTCAACATGAGATTATGCTTGTGCAAGAGGGAAGACTAGCATGTGCAAGATTTCCTCCATGCTAAAATGATGTTGTTCAAGATGCGCTTGTGCTTGTGCAAGAGGGAAACATAGCACGTGCTAGATTATCCCCATGGTGGAATGATGTTGTTCGAGATGCACTTGTGCTTATGCAAGATGGAAAGATAGAACATGCTAGCTTTCCCCATGTTGGAATGATGTTATTCGAGATGTGATTGTGCTGGGGGAAAGCTAGCACATGCTAGCTTTCCCCCACATCAAATAATGTTGTTTGAGATGAGCTTGTGCTTGTTGAAGAGGGAAAACTAGCACTCACTAGCTTACCCCCATGGTGGGATGATTTTCGAGATGCGCTAGTGCTTGTGCAAGAGGGAAAGCCAACATGCGCTAGCTTTCCCCCATGGTGGAATCATGTTGTTCGAGATGTCCTTGTGGTTTTGCAAGAAGGAAATCCAACATAAAGTAGCTTTCTCCCACGGTGGAATGATGTTGTTTCAAGATTCACTTGTTCTTGTTCAAGAGGGAAAGCTAGCACACGCTAGATTTTCTTGACGGTGGAATGATGTTGTTCAAGATGAGCTTATGCTTTTGCAAGAGGGAAGACTAGCATGTGCAAGATTTCCTCCATGATAAAATGATGTTGTTCGAGATGCGCTTGTGCTTGTGCAAGAGGGAAAGCTATCACACGCTATCTTTCCCCCTTGGTGGAATGATGTTGTTCGAGATGCACTTGTGCTTCTGTAAGATTGAAAGCTAACACGCGCTAGCTTTCCCCCATGTTGGAATGATGTTATTCCAGATGTGAATGTGCTAGGGGGAAAGCAAGAACATGCTAGATTTCCCCCACATTGAATGATGTTGTTTGAGATGAGCTTGTGCTTATGCAAGAGTGAAAACTAGCATGCGCTAGCTTACCCTCATGGTCGGATGATTTTCGAGATACGCTAGTGCTTGTGTAAGAGAGAAAGTTCCTAAACTAGCTTTCCCCCATGGTGGAATAATGTTATTTCAAGATGCACTTGTGCTTGTTCAAGAGGGAAAGATAACACACGCTAGATTTCCTTGACGGTGGAATGATGTTGTTCAAGATGAGCTTATGCTTGTGCAAGAGGGAACACTAGCATGTTCAAGATTTCCTCCATGCTAAAATAATTGTTCGACATGCTGTTGTGCTTGTGCAAGAGGGAAAGCTAACACGTGCTAGATTTACCCCATGGTGGAATGATGTTGTTCGAGATGCACTTGTGCTTATGCAAGATGGAAAGCTAGCAGGTGCTAGTTGTCCCCCATGTTGGAATGATGTTATTCGAGATGTAATTGTGATAGGGGGAAAGCTATCACATTGAACGATGTTGTTTAAGATGAGCTTGTTCTTGTGCAAGAGGGAAAACTAGCACGGGCAAGCTTACCCCCATGGTGGGATGATTTTCGAGATGCGCTAGTGCTTGTGCAAGAGGGAAAGCTAGCACGTGCTAGCTTTCCCCCATAGTGGAATCATGTTGTTCGAGATGTGCTTGTGATTTTGCAAGAGGGAAATCCAACATAAACTAGCTTTCCCCCATGGTGGAATGATTTTATTTCAAGATGCACTTGTGCTTGTTCAAGAGGGAAAGCTAGCATACGCTAGATTTCCTTGACGATGGAATGATGTTGTTGAATATGAGCTTATGCTTGTGCAAGAGGGAATACTAACATGTGCAATCTTTCCTCCATGCTAAAATGATGTTGTTCGAGATGTGCTTGTGCTTGTGCAAGAGGGAAAGCTAGCACACGCTAGCTTTTCCCAATGGTGGAATGATGTTGTTCGAGATGTGCTTCTACTTGTGCAAGAGGGAAAGGTAGCATGTGATAGCTTTCCCCCATGGTGGAATGTTGTTATTTGATATGTGATTGCGCTAGGGGGAAAGCTAGCACATTCTAGCTTTCCCCCACATTGAATGATGTTGTTTGAGATGAGCTTGTTATTGTGCAAGAGGGAAAACTAGCACATGCAAGCTTACCCCCATGGTGGGATGATTTTTGAGATGCGCTAGTGCTTGTGCAAGAGGGAAAGATAGCACACGCTACCTTTCCCCCATGGTGGAATCATGTTGTTCGAGATGTGCTTGTGATTTTGCAAGAGGGAAATCCAACATAAAGTAGATTTCCCCCATGGTGGAATGATGTTGTTTCAAGATGCACTTGTGCTTGTTGAAGAGGGAAAGCTAGCACACGCTACATTTCCTTGATGGTGGAATGAAGTTGTTCAAGATGAGCTTATGCTTATGCAAGAGGCAAGACTAGCATGTGCAAGCTTTCCTCCATGCTAAATTGATGTTGTTCGAGATGTGCTTGTGCTTGTGCAAGAGGGAAATCTAGCACACGCTATCTTTCCCCCATGGTGGAATTATGTTGTTTGATATGCACTTGTGATTCTGCAAGATGGAAAGCTAGCATGCACTAGCTTTCCCCCATGTTGAAATGACGTTATTCGATATGTGATTGCGCTAGGGGGAAATCTAGCACATGCTAGCTTTCCCCCACATTGAATGATGTTGTTTGATATGAGCTTGTGCTTGTGCAAAAGGGAAAACTAGCACACGCTATCTTACCCCCATGGTGGGATGATTTTCGAGATGCGCTAGTGCTTGTGCAAGAGGAAAAGCTAGCATTTTCGAGATGCAGTTGTGCTTCTGCAAGATTGAAAGCTAGCACGAGCTAGCTTTCCCCCATGTTGGAATGATGTTATTCGAGATGTGATTGTGCTAGGGGGAAATCTAGCACATGCTATCTTTCCCTCACATTGAATGATGTTGTTTGAGATGAGCTTGTCACTATTAAATTTGAACATTTTTGCGACGAAGTAGAGACGAATTTTCGTCGACATAGAGTCATTTTTGTGACCAAGATAATTTTTTTTTTCATTGGAATTCATTCGTCGGTCTAGCGACCACACATGGATCTTCGTCGGTCTAGCGACCAGAAAAAGAAGCCTATTCACAATAGGGAAATTTTCGACTAACGATGAATTTTAGTCGGTCAAATGACTAATATTAGTCGCAAGAACGACCAAACCATTAGTTAAAAAGGTCAAAAGAAAGAGGATTAGTTAATCACTAACTGACTAACGACGAATAGGTTGGTCGCTCTAGCGAATAACAGGTTAGTCGCTAAAGCGACCAACTTGTTTATGTTTGCGACCAATTTTCTATACTAGCGACGAACAGGTTGGTCGCTCTAGTGACTAACCTGTTAGTCTCTAGAGTGACCAACCTGTTGATGTTTGCGACCAATTTTATATACTAGCAACGAACGGGTTGGTCGTTCTAACGACTAACAAGTTGGTCGCTAAAGCGACCAATATTGGGATATTTAAAAAAAAAAAAATTGCTATTCACACAGGATCTGTACAAATATGACCATTCACACTTCTTTCATTGCACTTATCCCTAAAGTTGAAAAGTCGAATTCCTTTGAGTATTTTCGTCTGATATCATCGTGCAACTTCATTTACAATATCCTTTCTAAAGTGATTGCTGGATGTTTGAAAATAATCTTATCAAAGGTTATATCAGTGGAACAATTTGGGTTCCTTGGAGGTCGATTCATACACAAGGGAGTGGGATATACACAGGAAGAACTACACACTATTATTTGTTCTTCGTTTTGTTAGAGACATACATATGTACAAAGAAATTTTGGATCTATTATGTAAGGTGACGGGTATGGAGATCAATGTCCTAAAATCCTCCATAAGTTTCAATGAGTTGCAAGATGAAGTAACATACATGATCCACCATCTGCAATATAGGGTGGTCTAGATGAAAAATGAACTAAAATATTTTGGTTTTATACTAAATCCCTATGGCTATGGTATCGAGGATTGGAGATGGATTCTAGGGAAAATAGAAGGGAGGATACATTTTTGGTGCCATAGATGGTTGTTGAGGGGAAATTGATTGACATTAGTAAAAGAAGTGTTAGAGGCGATCTCCATGTATTGGATGCGATGCTTTTGGCCCATATACACAATGAGGTTTTAGATAAAATATGAAGGATTTTCTTTGAGTTCATGTGGAAGCGAAATAAATACAAAATGGGATATCACTTAGCTCATTGGAAAATAATTGCAAGGCCAAAAAAACATGGAGGATGGGGATTAAAGAAGTTACCACCCTTCGAAAAAGAACTTGTTTCCTAGAGCCTTTGGAATTTGATGGTTTATGGAAGCGCATAATCTATCAGAAATATATGGCTCCGAGGATGGGCTGTGACAATAATTTCTTTCTGCCAGAAGATTTGGTTCAACATCTTTGTCATCAAGGTTTGAACAAACTAAACCAGATTGTAGATGAGGGATGGACAAATATATGGCACCAGAGGTGGTTTTCTGCTATCGATATTGGCTTAGAAGGAGATGTTGTAGGTTATTTGTCCAATTTCATCTCTTCCTTGATCTACGACCATGTCCACTTAAGAAGTGAAAGCGATGAATTAATATGGAACTGAAATAAGGACAAAGGTCAATATACTTCAAAATTATGTTATGAGGTGGCACATTGGTGGTCGCTCAAGATCTGGAAACTTCAAGCACCTAAAAAAAAAAAAATTCTGATGTGGTTGGCGCTGATGGATAGAATTTCTACTTGGGACTATCTACAGAATAAAAACAAACAAGGACCATGTATATGCTACCTTTGTATAAATGTGGATGAATATGTATCTCACATTTTCACTAGAGGCCCATACTCTCTTCAAATATGAAGTGATACTTGCTAATGGATTGGAATTAATAATTTTTGGTGTTCTTAGTCTCTTGAGGAGGGATTGGCAATTTGGTATAAAAATTCTAAGATAAAAAAAATATCATGCAATACCATTCCTCACTCCGTGGGGTATGTGGTTGGCACAAAATTCCATCCTCTTTTATGATCGACCATTGTTAACAATTCAAGTTTCCACACAGATTGTTGGAATAAGAAAACATTGCATAGTATAAGGGGTGACTAAGAGGTCGTGGATCATTGGAAAGCTGGTTTGCGACAATTATTTCCCTTAGGGATTCTACGATGGTGCTTTTCAAGGGGAAGACTCATAGTGTGGAATAGGAGGAGTCTTACATATCCATGAGGGATACTAGCTAGAATTTTATGCCTGTGTGGGTAGTGGCACAAACACCAAAGTAGAAATTTTCACTTTGAAAGCCTTATTGAAGTTGGCACTAACAAAGCACATTTCAAGAATTCAGTTCTTCAGTGATTCATCCTTTTTTGTAAATTGGATGAAGGAAGAACACATGATACGAGGCATTTCCTTGCAGACTTTAGTTGATAATCTTAAGGTAATTTCTAGACAATTCAACCATATTATCTGCTCAAACATATTATGAGAACTTAATAGGGAGGCAAATGCACTATCGAAGATCGGGTTGACTCAGCCAATGGGAACCTTAAATATAAAATAATTCAAGTCAAGAAACATCATTGAATATTCCATGGATATGTGATATAGAAAAAATCAAATGTCTTTTTTTGTTTACAATTGTGAATTAGTTTCATTAATGGTGCAATTTTTGTTTTGATCTCTTAATGTTCTTCTATTTAGAATGTAATTGTAGGAAGCATGTGACCATTTAAAAATAGTTTTGTTTAGGAGAAGAATTATATGTGCTCTCTTTTCAAATCATTGAAGATCCCTTGATCCCTCCTTCTTAAATATACTTACACTTCAACTACATGGGTAACACAACCTGCCTATCTTGTAGAATTAAAAAGAACTAGAAGAATGTACCTTTTATTCTCCTATGAATAAAAAGTATTAATTTTTCCTTGGAAAAAAATGATAAGGAAAACTACATTTTTATAAAGAAAGTTTCATTATACAACATATTATTAATGAATGATGTTAATATAACACTTCTCCTTCCACATAATGAAAGAAATCACTTAAAGAGAATAAAACATCTCCCACTTACACAAAATAAAAACATAAAATTCCATAGGGTTCAAGTGACCTTGCTCTGATCCCACTTCTTTGGGGTACCTAAGATAAAGGTCCCTCAGTTATCAAGGTGATAGTCCTAGTTGAGATATAATACATATCACGATTTGCGTCACACACAAATGAAGTTTTTTAAACAACCAAAATGAAACGCAAGCTAAATAACAAATCAAGAAATCATATATGCAGCCAAGTAAACTCATTTGGAATTAATTTTGAATAAAAAATACAAGAACATTCAACTACTCTACAACCAATGTACAATTTCCCCTTTATCATACTTTGATGACAACATCATGTAGTGCACATATTACAATAGAGTCAACGAGATTCTCCTTCCTCAATGATAGAGGGATTCTTATTATTAAAGATATAAAAAAATTCTTCTAGGAAAGATATGTTCTAGATGCCAAGATCACCATCAACAATGATTTGAGAGGAATTTCCATAAAATCCCTAAGTTTGGTGAATCAAATGGGTTGTCACAGACCATAAAAACAAGTCATATTGCATTGTCTCAAAACAAATGCTAATAGATGAGTCCTATTGAATCTGTGATACAGAGATCACAAAATCCAAACATTTATCTAGTTCACCTATCAGGGGAAACTCTTCCCAATTGACATCTTCCAAGTTGTCAATGCATTCCTCTTTTGTGAATGGAAGCTCCTAGATAGGAATGCCCAATGCACCCATGACCCTAGGTGCTTCATCTCCTAGGGTTAGGTTTTTGGATGTTTATGGTTTTTGACATTCCCGTTTATTGTAAAATGCCTTCAAAGCCTCATTATAACCATCTTGTTGCGAATGAGTGAAACTGTCACATCTCTTCTCAGAGATAAGATGTCACCATTCAAGCAAACTTGTTTTCCGCTGCATTTTACAGTTTCAACTTATTTCCTTATTGAATAGAAAACCAGTTTTATTGTATCTCTGTTATTTGGTTTTAAGCATCTTTTAATAATTTGTATTCATTTTGTTTTGCTCATAAAATCCGGATCAGATGCACATTTCACACACATATGCTAATATAAATATATATAGATATGTACAAATTCTTATAGGAAGCATTGACTTATATTGTTTGGATGCACAGTAAGAATCCATGACTCTTGATGTGTGTTCTTGCATGAGTGTATCTATGCAAGAAATGAATATTGTTATGTTTGGGGAACGCTTGTTGCATATTGACCTTATTTTGAAGGTCGTGCCTACCTTGGAATATTGATATGGGTGGTGTTAGAACCCTATATAATAGGGAATCAGTGTTCTGAATGATACTTATCTTTTCAGGCATATGTGTTCGCTCATGACGCATGGTGAAGGCAGCGGAAAGTGCCCGACACTGACCAAGAATGCAATGAGTACCTGCGTGCGAAGTTCAAAGCAAGTTCTGGTGCATTTTTGCGAAAATTGGTGAAGTGGTTTGAATGACAAAATTTTTACTTTGGTAGGCCAAATGTAAGGTTGGGTTTCTATAATTTATTTTTGGTGAAATGAGCAAAAATTCGCCCTCGGCCTTTGTGCAGAGTTTAATTAGATTTATCAAAACATAACTATTTTTACAAAAAAAATGGCAAAAGGTATAGTAGCCGAGGGCCAATCTCCATGCATTCAACACCAAGAGTAGACACACAAGCCAAATTCAGAGAAAATACCATACCCCAATGCCCAGGGCTCGGGCTCGGGCTCACTTCATCTAATGCATGTTGCAAACACGCCAATATATAAAGGTTTTAAAATCCCTTCTCCACGCAAATGTGGGATATTGCGCAGAGAATCAAAATATATATATAAACACAGCGACAGGTGTTGAACCAGAGTCAAGGTGTCCAAACGCATGCAGAGAAGGTTATGCAGCGAATCGTGGTTTCACAAAATCCGTGGAACAAATTGCAAGCCCCAACATTGTATACACATTGATCTTTTAAACCGCATGCCTGCAATTCTTGATGACAATAAAGTGCAGATAGATTCGCCAAAACCTCCCGTCGGTGAAGGGCGTTCTTACCCAGCTGAGCGCAAAGAGCTACACCCGAGAGAGAGAAAACTGAAGGCAGCCATTGCCCAGTGGAAAAAATTAAGATCTTATCAATCAAAAAATGTTGTGTACAATGATGTTCACATATTTCAAGCGAATCAATTCAAAGATAATGCAAAATGTGGAGTTTTCCCTAGTACCAAGGCTGCTTTGCTTCTGGAAAAGAAATTTGGTCCTTGTCTAGAATCTGAATCTTCTGAAGTTCCCAAGCGTCGTGGGAGGAAGCCAAAAATACACTATGATGAGAGAATGTATCGGTGTGAATGCTTGGAGCCTGTGTGGCCATATCGCAGTCATTATCTCTCTTGTCATCATACATTTCTTTCTATTTCAGAGTTTCAGACACATAATAAGGGAAATGTGCATTGAACAGAGCTTCAGTTCTGGAGGAAGCTACATAGAATAATGATGTAGCTCCAAAGGTGAAGAGGCGAAAACGTGAAAGCGGTCACTCACAGGCAGATCATGTCTTTGAGCCGATGGAGACTGCCTCATAGACTCCTCCAAAGAAAAGTGGCAAGTCATCACTTCTCTTTTCAAACTCTGGTAAATTTAAAAAGAAAAAGGCCACAAGCAGTCTGTATGATTTGACAGAGATATGTAAGTAATTTATAGTTCCATGTTCGAATGAAGATTTAGTGCGCGAAATAGGCTTGATTTCCTCTAATGGTATAGCAAGCTTTGTCTCAGCACCATCCTATTCACCTTCGCTTGATCCAAGTCTCATGATCTGCCGTTCCAAACAAGGTGGAGGTGGTTTAGACCTCTCGGCACCCAACCATTCCACTCTTGATGTTGTATTGGTACAGAGCAGACTAACATCCATGCTCCTTTGGGTACTTCGCATACAGTGGTCAACTCATGCCATCCCTCTTCACATTTGGCTGTCTTAGGTGAAAACATGAATGGAAAAATGCATCAAATGGATAGCAATCGGGGTATTGGCTGATATATATTATTTTCCTGAAGGGCAGGCCCAACAGAAGAATGTTTCTGGGGTGTACCTTATTATTTTTTTCTTTTGTTCTAAATTTTCTCGACTGGAGTCCAATTGCAGGTTGTTCAGATGATGTTGAATTAAYCACAACTGACTCTCTAGTCACTTCTGGAGCTAAGAGGAAATTGGGCGCTGATATGACATTTAATGATGACAACTCAGACATAAATAAGAAGGTTGTTGTCCTCACAACTAACACAGTTGTTGTTGCAGGAGGGAACCCGTGGCAATTTTACTTCACGAATGACAAGTGGCAAAATGACCCTTCATGAATGAGCAACAGTTAAAGGGAGGTGGCAGAACGCATCGTTTCAAAGGCAGATGGCAGAACAGTTGAACAGGGCAGCAGAGTATCCCTATCTTCGAGGAAATGGTTGAGAAAGATCAGGGAATACATGGCAGATATTAGATCACCCATCCTCCAACTGGCATACCTCAAACCAACTCAGTCACTCGACTGTTGTTTATTTTGATGCTGTTAACCTCCATTCACCAACAAATCATTAAACCTCCTCCAATGTGCCAGATGTAAAAGAAAAGAGTCACCCAATTTAGTTTTCATTTAGTTTACTGTTGGGTTTGCTGTAGACAGACTCTACAGATGTCAATATTTGGTTGTAACTGTTTACTATTTTTAGAGGTAGAGCCCGAATCTTTGAAGGCTGGGGAGGGATTTTTATTATATATTCACATATAAAAAACATAGAGGGGGTTCGACTGGGCTGAAGAGGAGAGGCTCGACCTGTGTGAGAGGTCCAGAGCTGTAATTTTCATTTTCTTTGCTGGATGATGGCTGTGTTTTAGCCAGAGAATATTTCTCTGTAATTTTAATGATGGATCAATAATTAGACATATTTCTTTCACAGGATTCTTGTGCAGTGATATTGGTGGAGTTTCTCCCTGTTAAATGTTTTCCTGTCTTCTTTATCAATTTGTTTTCAGTTCTTATTACCAGAAGGAGAGTAGTAGGGGCAGAATTTATTATCAGATACTCTGCCTCTCAACTTGTGGTAATCTTTATGTTGATCTTCTAAAAGGCTAGTTTAGGAATTCTTAAATGCTCCTTTGCCTGTCTTTTTCCTCACCTATTCCTCCCTCAAACCGACGCCATCAACACTTAATTTGATCCAGTATTGCTGCTACCTTGCCTTGTGAAAGAGCTTTGTCCATATCTGAGAATTTAATCACATTGTTTAAACGCAGACCCCATTTGCCCAATGGCCCTCCTTGCTGTCCCAAATTGACCATTTAAAAACCAAAAACGAAACCCTATACTTTATAGCTCACCTAAAACCCATCCCTTGCAAACAAAGCTAAATCTAAAAGAGAGATCCCTCTCTGAGTCTTGGAGGGCTAGATCCAAGACTCGAAGCAGTTCGAGGTTACCTTTATGTTTGCCTTAGCAGCCTTAGGCAAATTACAGAGTGCTAACAGGTGGGTTGTAAATCATTCTTTGTAAAGAGCTAGTATAAAGTGCTCATGAGGAACAAGAGTATTATGTATGGCCTAGTAAACAATAGGTTTTCTTTTCCCATTGATTACATTGAGAGAGAGATATTAGCATACTTATGTGTGTTCCTACAAGACTTTCCATTGGGATAATGGTGAAGCTTTCAAAAGATAAACCAATTTTAAGTCATGTTGAGGCTGTAAGAATTGTTGTCAAGATACTGTGGACTTGTTGGTGCAGTGCTTGGATGCCAATAATGAATGGTCCTCCACTGAAATAGGGGACCAATATGTATCCATGTATCTTGATAGGGTGTAAGAACTGCATGAGAATAACCTCTATGTGGAAATTTTTAGGTGTTGTTTCATGGGTGCATTGGGCATTCCCGAGAAAATAATGAGCTGAAAAACTCAAATTTTCCATTGAGTTTATTTTTTCTGGCAAAATGAAGTTTGGCCTTGATTCATTCATTTTTTTTCAAATTTCAATGATTTGGGTCATATTGAAATTGGGCCAAAACTCAATTCCTAATATATTTGGAGAAGAATTTATGTAGAAAAGGGTTG
>SNQJ01S0014791.1:30735-54630 GCA_010110895.2 Picea sitchensis
TATCTCAAATTTGAATGAGTGATTTATCTCAAATTTAATTTTGAAAATGACGAAGAAGAAAAAGATATGGATCAGAAAAAAGAGAATTGAAATAAAATAAAATAAAAATGTCTTGACATTCAACATAGTTGAAGATGAAAATCTAGGAGCACATAAATATATAAGGAGACAAAAGAATAGTTTTATTTGGAATATATGAAAAAAGAATAGTTTGCTACATATTCCTGGAAATTTAAATGCATTTGTCATATAGACTGGGATTGGGGCTCCCGCGGAACATAAGAGAAATATGTACAAGAAATAAGACTGTGGAAAGAAGAAGTGGGAGACAGTAGAGTGTAATACCTGAAAGGTAGAAATGGGAAGATATCAGTCTTTGGCTATAGATTTCTACAGAGAAAAGGTGGAATAACTGGATTGATAAACAAAGGACTATAAGCATAGACTTACAACGATGGTACATATAAGTATTTTTGGCATTTTCTTGCTGATGCCTTTTCCTGTTGGTTTTCGTCTTCGACCCACTTGAATAACTAGATTGATAAACAAAGTATTTATAGCAATGTTCCATATAAGTATTTTTGCTATTTGCTTGCTGATGCCTTTTCCTGTTGGATTTCGTCGATGACCCGCTTCAAGTTCTCTTCAATGTAGCTTCTCAAGGGGGCGACGTTGATGTCATTCTGGATTTTAATGATGAAAAGTTCATTTTATAATTCTCTTAGATCAATAGAAATATTACACAGAACTTGATGAATGTCTCCATTCGGTATCGAATAGCGGACTAGCCAGTTGTCCACGTGTTCTTCATGATATTCAAGAATCCTGTAATTTTTTTCTAAAGACAACGCCTTAAAATTATCAACTTGTTTATCAAAATATTGCTTGGTTAACGCCAACGAGTTGACGATTAAGCTGGGGTCCTGGAAGTCGTTGGTCCTTCCGGCTAAGTCTATTTTGGTGAGCTTTGTGAATAATGTTTCTTTCTTTGATATTGCTTGCTCACATGATTGGACGATGAGACACAGGTTCTTCACCTTCTCTTTCCAGCATGCTTCTAATTGAGTGAGTCATTTTTTGGACAGGAGATCATGTTGTCTTCTTGTCGTGTCTGCCATGTTTTTGACAGGAAAGGCAAAAGGGATGACCATGTGCACATAGAAAGTTTCTTCATTTTTAAAATCTGCCTGCAGAAGTTCGAGCAAGTTATGTGCCCTACTTCCCAGGGATTCCATATTTTGTGATGTTTCCCAGGCCTTAGTAATCAATTCCATTCTTTTGATGATATTTTTCTCCACATATCCTCTACACGATGCGAGGAAGGTGGAGGATCCTTTTAGCTTTGCTGCAGGGGTGCAGGGAGTTGTAGGCATGGCTATTTCCAAAGGACTTCCAAGCAATGACATATAAAACAAAGCTTCCTCTAATTCCTTGATCCGGTCCTTTAGCCTGGCATTCTCGGCCTCAATGTCTCCAATGGAATAATGAAGAGAATCTCTGGTTACCATGTGAAGTTAAGAGACTTTGGACGCATGCATATTGGCAAGGTCAATTTCTGAACGATGTTTTCTTTTCTTATTTTTTACATCTCTTTTTTCAATAATTAATTTTTTAGATTCACTTTCAAAAACAACACTTTGGAATACGAAGGATTCATCTTCGTCAAATTTTTTGGCATCAACTATGTCCATTGGGTAGCTATGGTGAATCGCGTCTCCCGAATGATCAAGGTTGCAGAATATGCTATCCAGATCAACGTCAAAATCCATGTTTTCACTCTCAATTTTGGGCTCGTCCGCCTCCCCTACAATTATTTTTCCCTTCTTCTCCACAGGAATCTTGTGAGAACTATCAATTTTAGGATGAACCTCGTCCGTTTGAAGAAACTTGGGTTGCTTTGTTACTGTGGTAGGTCGTTGGAGCGATGCTTTGTTATTGTGGTGGTTCTGTTCCTCAGGCCCGAATATGTTCACTGTATCTCTACAGAACTGTTGTGGAGGTGATGCCAGTAGTTTATGAAAACATTGGTTTGCTCCAGACGCTGCTTGAAATGAACAAATGGAGGGGATAATATAACCCCCCAGAAATGTTGGTTCAATGCGTGCGAATGGAAAATATCCTCAAGTTCTTCGCTCATTAATGGCAATCTCTATGCATGATGTATGGTGAGATATTAGAAGTAAAGCTTAATTATTGCATACTTAGAAGTGCGAAGGTGGCGGTTACAGGGAAGAACATTTAAGGATTTGAGGTTTCGTGAACGAACCAAGCTGACGGCGTGCGAATGACATTCCATGGTATTTGAAATTAACAGTGGGAAGGGATTAAAAAATCCTTCGCAAATATTGGTTTAGTGTGCATTAATGGCATAGCTTCTCGAGCCTTGCACCCATCAATGACAATTTACACGGTGCCTGCACGATGAGTTGTTAGCATTAAATATTTAGAAACAAGACATATATATATATATATATATATATATATATATATAAACATTATTTTTTGTTATAGACAAGTGCGAAGTGGACAGAGATGGGGAAGAGAAAGCTCTGAAAAGCGGTCGGACGGGCTTCAAAATAAGTTTACAGGAGATAGTGAGGACATGTGACTGTCCAACGGTGAAACTGCATGAGTCAAAAATTTTGACCGCAAAACACTTAAAATGTAAGAGGGCATGATGGTGTAGTTCAGGGGACGATGGTTTGTATATTTGTTGAATTGCGGGAAAGTGGCTAAGTAAGGAATAGGAAAATGTCAGTCGTGCTCATTTTTGGAACTAGGGTTTGAAGATTTCGTGAATGGGCCAACCCGAGGTCTCGCGAAAGACATTCCATTTATGAGTAGCCTGCAAAGTAGTGTGATTTTTTGTAGGCTTTCATAGAGAATAGCGAAGGGAAGCATGTACAGTATTTGTATCGCGGGTTCTCGGGCTGGTGGGCTCAAAATTGGGCCTCTATTTTTTCGTGCCTTAGAAATAGTACCCAGACTTCCGCGATATACAAATTGAGAAGCAGAATTGCAGGCTCAACATTGCACTACTGTTGTTCTATGTCCTCCAAACAACACTCGGAGTTCCGCGATATACAAATTGATAGATGAACTGTAGGGTTGGCAGGCCCAGGATTGCAATTGTTTACGGATCAGAGTTCCGCGATATACAAATTTTGATATTGTATAATTTAATTGGCTGGCTGGACATTGCAGTTGTATTGGTCTGTGTCCTCAAAACAACACTCAGAGTTCCACAATATACAAATTGACAAGCGAACTTCCATGCTTAGACACTTTTTGGATCGCGAGTTCTCGGGATGGCGTGCTCAAAATCAAGCCTCTATCATTTTGTTTCCTACAAATAGTAGGCAGAGTTCCACCATATACAAATTGACAGACAGACTCTAGGACTGGCGGGCTCAAGATTGTGATTGTCTACATGTATAACATATAACATATATGTTATATATCTAACATTATCTAAAAACATTATTTTCAAGTACTAAAATATGAATATTAAATATTGATATTGTACAATTTAATTAAAGAAAATTATCAAATGAGTGGCAAGCTTCGAGTTCAGGTGCAATTATAGATCACTGAATTTTTGGGCTCAGGATGTATACCGCACAGACGAGGCATGGGAGCTGGATGGTGCCGAGAAAGGAACCCGCGGCCATAAAATTCGCGAACTATGAAAACAAATGGCGATCGGTTGGACATGTGATGTAGAGATATAGATGGACATGAAAGCTGCCACTTCGCTGTCTAGGAACCCCCGACCATAAACATGGAAATGAGAGTTTGACAAGGCGTAGCCTTGAACCCACGGCCATAAATTTGGCTAAGGAAACGAAACTGCTCGGTCGGACTCATGGTGTATATTTCATAATTCATGTGCAACACCAACTGTCTGGTGACCAGACCAGTATGTGTACAAATCAGGGAAACTAAATATGCACCTTTATAAAGTATGTACGGATCGCCACTTTTTCGATCCCGGGTTCTCGGGCTGGCGGGCTCAAAATTGGGCCTCTGTTGTTCTGTTTCCTACAAATAATAGCCATAGTTCCACGATATACAAATTTACATACGGACTACAGGACTGGCGGGTTCAAGATTGTGATTGTCTACATCTATAACGTACAACATATATGCTATACAACTAACATTATCTAAAAACATTATTTTCAAGTACTGAATTATTAATATTAAATATTGATATTCTACAATTTAATGAAACAAAGTTATCAAATGAGTCATAAGATTCGAGTCCGGGTCGAATTGTAGATCACCGAAGTTTCAGGCGCAAGATGTATACCGGGCACACGGGGCATGCGAGTTGGATGACGTTCACAAAGGAACCCGCTGCCATAAAATTCGTGAACTATGAAAATGAATGGTGGTCGGTTAAACTTGTGATGTAGATATATAGATGGACATGAAATTTGGCACTCCGTTGTCTGGGAACCCACGAGCATAGACATGGATTACCCAATTTTTGGATGCAATATGTACACTCAGAACAAAGGGAATAAGAGTTCGATAACACGTAGTGGGGAACCCATGGGAATAAAATTGTTTAAGGAAATGAAAGAGGTCAGTCGGACTCCTGGTGCATATTTCATAATTCATGTGCAACACCAATTGTGTCGTGACCAAACCAGTATGTGTACAAAGCACGAAAAAAAAATATGTACCTTTATAAAGTATGGGCATAAGATTTTGCAGAGCATGTACGAATATCGCATTCCAAACTTGGCCACTTTGTGGATCGCGGGTTCTCGGGCTAAAAAATAGGCCTCTATTGTTCAGTGTCCTACAAATAGTACTCAAAGTTTCGCGATATACAAATTGACAGGTGGACTTGCGGGCTGGCTGAGATTTTATAGAGCATGCACACTTTTTGGATCACAGGTTCTCAGGCTGGCGGGCTAAAAAATGGGCCTCTATTGTTCTGTGCGTTACAAATAGCACCCAAAATTCTGTGATATACAAATTTACAAGCGGGCTTGCGGGCCGGCTAGCTCAACATTGTACTTCTATTGAGTTCTGCGATATATAAATTCACAGACGGACTCCAGCGCTGGAGGGCTCCGAGAAAGGAGAAATACATACTAAATATATACTTTTATAAACTATGGACATGACATTTTATAGAGTATTTACAGATCCCTTATTCCATACTTAGCCTTTTTTTTGGATCGTGGACTTGCGGGCTGGTTGGCTCAACATTGCACTTCTATTGTCTCGTGTCCTCCAAACAACATTCGAAGTTCTGTGATATACAAATCCACAGACGGACTTCAAGACCGGTGGACTCAAGATTGAATATGTATTACACATTACATGTAATATGTATTGCACATTATCGAGCTGGCGGGCTCTAAATTGACAGAAGGACTCCACGAGTGGTGGGCTCAAAATTGAATATGTATTACACATTACATGTAATATGTAATACATATTACATGTAATATGTACAATATGAAATGGGCAAGCGGACGGTCGGGCTGGCAATATAAAAGTAACTGGAAATCTGAACACGTGTATCCGCCAGTTCCGGACCTAGAAATTTTCTGAGGAATGAGTAATCCATAGTAAATATGTACTTTTCTAAAGTATGGATATCATATTTTATAGAGCATGCACAGATCCCTCATTCCATACTTAGCCATTTTTTTGATTGCGGGTTCTCGGCCTGGCGGGCTGAAAATTGGGCCTCTATTGTTTTGTGTCCTACAAATAGCACCCAGAATTCCACGATATACAAATTGACAAGCGGACATCGGGTTGGATTACTCAACATTGCACTTCTATTGTTCTGTGTCCTCCACGTAGCACTGGGAGTTCGGTGATACAGAAATTGACAGACGGACTCTAGGACTGGTGGGTTCAAGATTGCGATTGTCTACATGTATAACATATAACATATATGTTATATAGTTAAGATTATCTAAAAACATTATTTTCAAGTACTAAATTATTAATAATAAATATTGATATTGTACAATTTAATTAAAGAAAATTAGCAAATGAGTCGCAAGATTCGAGTCTAGGTCCAATTGTAGATCACCGAAGTTTCGAGCGCAAGATGTATACCGCGCACACGGGCATGAGAGATGGATGGCGCCCACAAAGGACCCTGTGGCCATAAAAATCAGAAACTATGAAAACGAACGGCGTTCAGTTGGACTCGTGATGTAGAGATATAGATGGACATGAAATCTGCCACTCCGTCATCTGGGAACCCGTGAGCATAGACATGGATTACCAAGTTTTGGATGTAAGATGTACACTCAGAACACGGGGAACGAGAGTTCGATAATGCATACCAAGGAAGCCGTGGGCACAAAATTGGTTAAGGAAACGAAAGGGATCGGTCGGACTCGTAGTGCATATTTCATAATCCATGTGCAACACCAACTATGTGGTGACCAGACCAATATGTGTACAAACCAGGCAAAACTAAATATGTACCTTTATAAAGTATGGACATGATATTTTATAGAGCATGTACAGATATCACATCCCATACTTTCCCACTTTGTGGATCGCAAGTTTTCGGGCCGGCGGGCTCAAAAAATAGGAGTCTATTGTTTCGTGTCCTACAAATAGCACCCAAAGTTCCACGGTATACAAACTGACAAGAGGACATGTGGGGTGGCTGAGATTTTATAGATCATGTACACTTTTTGGATTGCGGGTTCTTGGGCTGGCAGGCTAAAAACATGCCTCTAGTGTTCTGTGCTTTACAAATAGCACCCACAATTCTGCAATATACAAATTGACAAACCGACTTGCGGGCTGACTGGCTCAACATTGTACCTCTACTGATTTTCACGATATAGAAATTGACAGACGGACTCCAGGGCTGACAGGCTCCCGAAAACGAGCAATACATAGTAAATATGTACAGATCCCTTATTCCATAATTAGCCACTTTTTTGGATCGCGGACTTGCGGGCTGGCAGGCTGTAAATTGGGCCTCTAATGTTTCGTGTCCTGCAAATAGCACCCAGAGTTGCACGATATACAAATTGACAAGTGGACTTGCTGGCTCAACATTGAACTTCTATTGGATCGTGGACTTGCGGGCTGGCGGGCTCTAAACTAGGCCTCTAATGTTCTGTGTCTTGCAAATAGCACCCAGAGTTGCGCGATATACAAATTGACAAGCGGACTTGCGGGTTGGATGGTTCAACATTGTACTTCTATTGATTTCCGCGATATACAAATTGAGAGACGGACTCCAGGGCTGGCGGGCTCCGAGAAACGAGCAATACATACTAAATATGTACTTTTATAAAGTATGGACATGACATGTTATAGAGCATGTACAGATCCCTTATTCCATACTTAGCCACTTTTTTGGATCTTGGACTTGCGGGTTGGTGGGCTCTAAACTGGGCCTCTAATGTTCTGTGTCCTGCAAATAGCAACTAGAGTTGCATGATATACAAATTAACAAGCGGACTTATGGGTTGGCTGGCTCAACATTGTACTTCTATTGTTCTGTGTCCTCCAAATAACATTCAGAGTTTCGCGATATACAAAGTGACAGACAGACTCCAGGATTGGCGAGCTCAACATTGAATATGTATTACACACACGAAGACAAGTGAATGTAGAGGAATATATGGAGTGTCGAAGGAGGTGCAAAAAAAAACAAAAACACAGCTGCAAACCAGTTCAACAAATAGAGACAAAGTAAACGAAAAACTATTTAATATGGAACACAGGCAGAAAAAACGCACCTTTGCATGGATTCCTCTACATCTCTGGTTAGGATTTCTTTGCGGCGTCTAGTTTTCTGGTTTGTTTCTATGAACAAAAGTACAAAACAAAAGGAATATGAACACAAATTAACATGTAAAGAAAAAGGAAAGTACTATGTACATATACTAAAAAAAATAGAATAAGATGAATAGAGTAATAGATAGTTTTTAGAAGGATGTACCTTTTTTGTTTCTTTTGCATAATGTATATTTTATAATTCAATTACAACACCAAATGTATGGTGACCAAACTAGTATGGGTACAAATCAGGGAAAACTAAGAAGCTGGATAATTTTATTTTATTTTGTTTTTGCAACAAGCTATACAAATATGCTTTGAAACATAGAAATATGACTTTGCAAAATGTTTGATGTATATCTCATAATTCAAGTGCAATACCAATTGTATCGTGATCAAACTAATATGTGTCTAAGATAAACATATTGTATTGAGGAATGGGCACATTCGACCACACATGGTCAATAAGTGCATTTTGTAGATGGCTTGTGTTGTGCAAAAGAAAATAGAGACTGTATTTGCACATGTAGTTTTCCAATTCTTTTGTTCTGCCATTATTTTGTAGCATGTCAATATTGAAGTCTCCTACAAGCACAATGGGTCCATTTAGATGGAAATGGCCCAATGCATTAGAAATAACATCTACTATGTTGGAGAATGATGCATGGGGAGCAACAACTAGATTCAGTATCACAATCTATGTTTCATGGAAAAAAAAAATTGCAAGCACCACCTCAACATTCTTTTCTTCGATATGTATAAGCTCCAAAATTGGTACATGTTTTTTCACCAATATCATCACCCCATGTGTAATGTAACTTGATATGCAATTGTGATTTGGGAATTCTTTGTTCTGCATTCAAAATGCCATGTATGTTTCGTGCAAGCACAAAATATCGGATTGCATTGTATCATAGTCATTGAGTATATCATCCATGTGTGCATTTAAGTTGTGTGTGTTAAGCGAGAGAATTGATACAGATGAATTTGTTTGTATGAATTGGTAATCATAGTGAAGTTGCCATTTTGCAGTGGTCCTGAGTCATTCCATTTCAATATCAACTTTTTGTTTGACTTTGAGGTTATCTTTTGTAAGAGGACTTAGTAAATACAAGGAGTCTATGCTTCTGACACGGGACAGTGCTTTGTATACAAGTCCTTGTATCTGAATTCCAGCAGGCTAAAATGCAACATTATCAAGTGTTAGTCCTTGTGATCTGTGGACTATATGTGCACTTGCAAGTTTAATCGGAAACTGTTTTCGAATTTTCAGTCGACCTGTCTTTGCTAATGTTTTTACTGGCTTTGATATTCGCAAAATAGGTGTACAATCGCTTCCAGTGTTTGAATTATATAGATAAGACAACTTGCTTGCTTGTCGCTTGCCTATATGCGGTTCATGGAACTTAATCCAAAGGACATCAATTTTTTATGTTTTCGTATGCCTTTGAGTATTCCATCTGCACCATTGACCAAGCCATATTGTGAATCATAGTTACAAGCATAAATTTTAACCAACATTTCTAATTTGAGGACAAGCTGCAAAGGTAAAGTGTCTATATGTTCATGACATGGCACATTTCCATGATTGTCTTCTTCCAAGTCAATTGAATTGATGATGATATCATCATCAGGAATGAGCGATAGCATGTGGTTTTTATGCATTGTAACATCCTTATTTGTGTAGAACATGGAAGGGAACATTGGGTCTATGGTGCAGGCTGTAAGCACCTCAAATTGATATATGTTAAGTCATCATATATTTGGTTGTTTGTTCTCATTCTATTCATAATTGCAATGAATGTTTCATCTGTCTGACGCATTGTAGTATGCAATTCAAAGCATTTAATATTGTCTCTCCAGAAGTCATGCATCACTGTTTCCATGTTAACGGTAGGTTGTTCAAATATCAACGAATCTTGGATGGGTTGTGCCTAGTAAAGATCCCCACAGAATATCATGTCAATGTTTCCAAAGTATTTCGTGTGCACATGTTTTATGCTTCTTAGTCGGCTGTCAATGGAATACAAGAACCGACTTCCAATCAAAGATGCTTCATCTATAAAGACAAGTCGGATTTCCTCATAAATCTTAGACAATGTATCCAACATTTCCTTGCTAAGTGGAAGAAACTGTGACTTGTTAAAAGGCATTAAAAATGCAGACTGGACTGTTGTTCCACCTGCATTATATGCAAATTTTCCTATGTATGCAACTATTAGGCCCTTCGGCTCAACATCTACCAATTTGTGAGTTTCCAAGGAGGAGTGAAAGAAATTACTCTGATGGTCCCTTCTAGGGTGAGGTCCCCACACCTCTCGGAGGGAGAGTGTGAAATTCAGGTCACCTCCAAGAATTATCAACTGGTCTTTGAAGAAGTCATCAAAAGCTAAGGATTCCCAAAACAAAGGATGATCAAAATACAGACCATACACATTAATTGTTGTAAAAACCAAGGGGGAATATTTATCAAGACTCCACCCCAGAAGGAGACCCCATGACATTCCATCTGAATCCACCGAACTGAAATTCCAATTCTTAAGCCACAATCTTTACAACTTCTCAATAGTAACCCCAGGACACATAGTTTCTTGTAGAAATAAAACATCAGGCCTAAGGCTCACGATGAGCCACTTGAGGGATAAATTTTTAGGGCCCCCCCATAACCTACGACAGTTAAAAGAGAGGAAAATCATTTGGGGGGAGGGGGAAGGGATTTCCCCGCTCTAAGGGCCTTGCCAATGATCTTTTGGGTGCCTTTTCTAATTTCTGAAGTTGCTCTCTCCCGAGCCTTGGATAGATTATATTTTTTTCCTGCCTGGGAGGGTTGGGGAGTGTCAATGGATAAGCCTCCCTTCAAGGGAGCCAAGCCAGAGGAGCGGGACTTGGAGCGAAGGGAATACCCTTTGCCCTTCGTAGAAGAGAGGGGATGGGAAAGGGAGAAAAATGGGAGAGGGGCCTGAACTAAAGAGGCAAAGTAACATGGGAGAGCAGGGACAAGAACCAAATAGGGAAGGGGAGATGGGACCAATGAAGGGGGGACAAACGAGGAAGGAAGACTCAGGTTTTCGCTAGTCTGCTCCAAAGAGTCTTTGAGAATTGTATGATCCTCATTCGTAGCAGAGGTAAGGGGACAAGAGGGAGGAGAGGTGGGGCGAGTGGGAGAGGAGTTATTAACACTTCGATTTATTAACAAAGGAGACTTCATACTAACAAAATCCAAAGAATTAGTCCCTTTACCTTCGCTCACAAGTGGCGTAGGAACCATCCCTGGATCTATTCCTGGCTCTTGTTTCTAGAAACCCTGAGCATTGTCCAAATTCAGATTGGCCGTTGTCTTGAGACCTTCAAACGACGAAACCTCCACATGTGTTTGACGCCCCACCATATTTTTTGGCCTCCAAACCTTGAATGGAAAATTAGCCAATGAAACCACATTCAGACACTGCTCTCTTAAGTGACCAATTTCGTGACGACTATGGCACCGAAAGGGAAGCTTCGAGTAGTCCACTTTCTAGTACCAATTTTTTTCACCCATAACCAATTCTAGGCTGCCAATCAGACCCTCCCAGACGTTCACTTCTACTTGGATCCAAACCCATCTACGGTGCCTCTTTGAGACCCAATTCAGCTCGAGTCGGACGAAATTACCTAACTTGTTGCCAATTACCTCCAAGGCAACCCTCGACCAAAAAGCTAACAAGAGGCCAAGTAGAATGGCCCAGACCTTCATCCTTGAAACTGGTTCTCTCGCAGGCTTAAAATACATGCTCCAAAATTGTAGGCTTTAACCCGGCAGGCCCCAAGACTAGTTTCTATTCAAAAGTGCCTTACAGTCTTCGTCCGACTATAGGACGAACGAAATCCAACCTTTAGGAAAAATTGGAGACTCTGAAATATACCCTAAAAGGAGTAATCATTCCCTCTCCATCCACTCCTGCATGGATTTTTCACCTGTTGTCTTTCCATTAAACCTGCCAACCAACATCTTTCCCTCGAACCGCGCTATCTCAGAAACGACGATGTCTTGCCCTACTACCATTTTTACCACACCTGATTTTTCCTTAATACACTTCCTATCCCTACTCTTCCACCCGCCTTCAGCCTATAGAAACATCGCAGATATAGGAACAGACGAATCTTGAACTGGAAATGGTAAAGGGTTTAGGGAGGAAGGGGGGTATGAGATGGGGGATGAACCTCAGCGGAATGGAAACCATTCGACGGTGAGAGAAGGGGGGGACATTAACATTGTCATACGGGGGATCTAGTTGCCGACCAATGTTGCGCTGGGTGATGCCGACGCCCTCTCCCTACACAACCCGCAGGTCGGAAGGTCCACGTCAGCACAGGATCTTTTCTTTCTCATGGCCCGAAGGAATCCAAATGGTTCTTCTATTTCCCTATCGGGAAATCTGCACCCAAATCAACTCTCACGCGATCTCCTATTTCCACTCGGGAGATCGGATTTCGCTACTTTGCGAGTCTAGTGGTCGAGCGTTGGTTTCACGAATCCCCACAACCCAATACAAGTCAACGCTGATCTTTCTTTTACCTTTCGGGACTTTCTCTATTGTGAATTCGGCGCTCGCGATGTCAAGGAACTTGCTTTCCCGACTCCCGAATCCTGATTAGCCGAAACTTCAATACACGCTCGCGAGTTTGACTATTCAATGCCCCGTCACATCTGTCGAGATTTTGGACTTCGCGATATCGCGAATCCTGATGCAAATGTTTCGGGACTTCTCGCTGCGAAACCCTGAAATAACGTGCCACCTGTCCGCTTCACCGACTCCTATGGCCCCACACTGTTCTTTTATTCGTTGGGATATCGCGTTTCGCGATTGCGCGATTCCCGTTGCAATGTCCACGGGATTTCCACTCACGAAACTCCGATATGGGATTCCACGTGTAGATCCTACGGCCCTTATGGCTCAAATCAACGGTCCTGCCCCTCCTGAGCTTTTAACCTCTTGGGAATACCTGCAGTATCTCCCCTTCTTCTCTGTGAGATCTAACGACTCACGAGACTTCGTGAATTCTCCTCAAGGAATTCCGACCGTCCGTTCTTCCTTGGCGATTTCGGCGAACGACCAAGTATTCCTCCGTAGAACTCGTCCACCTGCGGCGCAAACTTATGGCGCTTCTTACAAAATTCCAATCGTAGCTTCCCTGTGCTATCCTTCAACAATTTCGAAGGCCTTATCCTTCCTAAGGTTTCTTATGACTCTGAGCCTTAGAAAAAAAACTCTTGCGCGCACTCCTTGCGGCAACTTTCAGACACTTCCAAGTGCTAAAATTCCCTCGACTCTGTGCACACCTGCAGGAGCAGTCTCAAAATACTTCACTCAGGTTCGCAACCCTGAGGTTTCACCTGGCCTGAGCACTCCTTGCATGGCTCCTGTGCCTGCCTGCACTTATGAATGAACAAGAACAAAAGTTACCCTATCTGAACCCCTTGTCAACGCACTCCTTGCAGACACTTCGACTGCACTCCTTGCAGGAATTCTTGTTCAGATAGAGAAACAATTGAAACTCATTCCTACTTCCTCTCAGACTTCAAACTCAAACATGAAATCATATACATAGCATATAAAGCAAATGTATAACAGGAAGCAAACATTCATGAGCATATCATTCAACATGAATACACAGAGAACAAACACAAAACCATGAATTTGAATCAACCTCTTTGTATTAATCCAAATATCTGTACATGGGTGTTCTTACACAGCTCTCTGCTTCTCTTCTATTCTCCTCAATCTTCCATCTAATGATACAATACACAAATGAGGGTATCTATATCCTGTTTCCCTCTTGCGCTCTAAAACTGTCTAATCTAGAATTAAATCCTATCTACTTTACATTTACTATCATAAATGCCTTCTACCTACTAAGGACGAGAGAAAATGTCTCAAGGTACATTTACATTATACAAGTGTGCCTTTTCTTAATGACTTCATTTAAGATTGTGCATCAACTTCAAGAAAAATTCAAAATTTGTGCTGGCTTGTCCAGCTGTCCTTTGGTTCCGCGCTGGCCCGCTTGATGTTGGCGATGCTCCTGCATCATATTCTATGGCTTGAAAATTTTCATGGGCTCCGCTCCATGAGCTCGTGCACGGTCTGTCCATGCTTCTGGATCTCCGCTACGCTCTCCCAGCTAGCATCTTCAACTGGATGGTTTTTCCATTTGACTAAATACTCAAAGTATTATTTCTGCCTGGTCTTCTTACCAATTCTTTTGTCCAGTATGCGCTCCATCTGTGGCTTATTTGAAACTAGCATCTGCTTCATCCACTAAATCACTGGCTACTCATTTCCTATCACTGCTTCTTCATCCTTATATGGGTACAAATCTGAGATATTGAATATCGGAGAAATTCCAATCCCATCGGGTAATTCAATCTCATAAGCATTCGCCCCAAATTTCTTCAAGACCCTACATGGCCCTATTTTCTTCATCTTCAGTTTATTATATGCTCCTCTCGAGAACCTTTCCTTCCTCAAGTGTGCCAGAATCAAATCACCAACCTCAAACTGAAGTTGTTTTCGGTGCTGATCTGCTCTGCGCTTGTACTCCTGACTTGAATTCAGCAGTTGCTCCTTCACCTTGCTGTGAAGTTATTTCATCGCCTCTGCAAATTCTTCTGCACTAGCGCTCCTAGTCGCAGTCTGTTCTGAATCTCTCAGTTCAGAAATTCCTCTCAGCTACATGCCATAAACAACCTGAAATGGACTCTGCCCTGTGCTCCTCTTGACCAAATCGTTATAAGCAAATTCTGCTTGTGGTAATATATTGTCCCACTGGCTATGGTGTTCTGTCACCAAGCTCCTCAGCAAGTCTCCCAGACTTCTGTTCACTACTTCTGTCTGTCCATCCGTCTGAGGATGATAAGATGAACTAAACAACAAGTTAGTTCCCATCTTCTTCCATAAGGTCCTCCAAAAATGCCCTATGAACTTAGTGTCTTGATCCGAAACTATACTCCTTGGCAAGCCGTGAAGTCGAATGACCTCTTTGAAAAACATATTTGCAATATGAGTTGCATCACTGGTTTTCTGACATGGAATGAAGTGTGCCATTTTGGAAAATCTATCCACTACTACAAAGATTGAATCAAAACCTCTTTGTGTTCTTGGCAACCCTAGTACAAAATCTATGCTAATTGCATCCCACGGCCTTTCTGGTATGGGCAATGGTTGGTAAAACCCTGCATTCTGCTTCCTTCCCTTCGAATGCTGGCAAATTCTGCATCTATCCACGAATCTCTTGACATATTCTCGTATTCCTGGCCAAAAATATGACTCATTCAGCTTTGCGAATGTTTTGTCATTAAAAAAATGTCCTGCCAATCCTCCACTATGTTTCTCCTTTAGCAGATTCTCCCTCATGGAGCATTTTGGAATACACAGCTAATTTCCCTTGAATAGAAATCCTTCTTGGATCATGTATTCGGCCCACTGGCTTCTATCCCTGAGAACTGGATTCTCAGCTGCTTCATACGCTTCCTTGAAATCCCGATCATCTGTGTACATGTCCCTGAGATCATCAAAACCCAACGTTTTAACTCGGAACTCCTGCAACAACAAACACTTCCTGCTCAAAGCATCAACCACTTTGTTAGCAGTACCAGAAATATGTTTTATCACAAAAGTGAAATTTTGCATATACTCAACCCATTTGACATGTCTCTGATTCAACTTCTCTTGTTGAGTCAGAAACTGCAGTGCATGATTGTCACTGTACAAGACAAATTCTTCCAGAATCAAGTAATGCCTCCATTTCTTTAATGCCTGTATGATAGCATAAAACTCCTTATCATATGTGGAGTATTTCACCTTCACTTCATTCATCTTCTCGCTAAAGTATGCGATTGGCCTGTCTTCCTGACTCAAGACTGCCCTGATTGCAAATTTGTTTGCATCGCATTTCACTTGAAATGTCTTTCGGAAATCTGGCAACACCAAAAATGGTTGTTCCGTAATCTTCCTCTTCAACAGATTAAAACTTTTCTTAGCCTCTTTTGTCCAGTGAAAAGACTTGTGTCTCTTCTTCACTGTGTCCATCATTGCTGCACTAATTCTACTGAAATTCCTGATGAATTTTCGGTAGAAACTAGCCAATCCGTGAAAACTTCTCACCTCAAAGATATTTTTCGGTGATGGCCAATTCTTGATTACCTCTACCTTGTCTAGATCCATCCTCAACTCATCTGCATAAATAACAAACCCCAAGTAGATGAGCTCTGTCTTCATGAATGAGGATTTCTTCATATTTATGAGCAGCTTTTCTTGCTGTAATCTCTTCATCACTGTAGCCAAATGCTTCAGATGTTCTGCTACTGTCTTACTGAAAACTAGTATGTCATTCAAATAAACAATGACAAATTTTTTGATGAACTCCCTCGGGACTTCGTTTATCAACCTCATGAAGGTACTTGGCGCATTTGTTAAGCCAAACGACATAACAAGCCATTCATACAACCCTTCATTTGTTTTGAATGCGGTCTTCCATTCATCACCTTCCCTCATGCGGATTTGATGATAACCGCTTTTCAAATCAATCTTTGAAAAATACTTTGCTCCACTCAAGCAATCCATCAGATCATCCATCCTCGGCAATGAAAATCTATACCTGATGGTTATCTTATTAATCCCCCTCGAGTCAGTACACATCCTCCAACCTCCATCTTTCTTCGGACTGAGTACTGTTGGAACAACACACGGACTCAAGCTTTCCCTGACCAAACCTTTGTCCAACAACTCCTGGACTTGCCTTTTAACTTCTTCATTCTCTTGCGGCGTCAATCTGTACGCAGCTTTATTTGGCAAACTAGCTCCTGATATGAGATCAACATGATGACTCACACTTCTAATCGGTGGCAACGAATGAGGTAATTCATCCACTACTATATCAACGAACTCTTCCAGCAGTTCCTGAATCTCTTCTGGTAAATCATCCACTCTTGTGCTGGTCAAAACAATCTTTGGTTTTCTGACCACTATGAACTGTGGATCCTCCTTCTTCTTAACCTTTGTAAGAAGTTCCTTCCCACTCATGAGAAGTACAATGTTGCTTACCTCCGGCTTCACCTCCTTATCCTTAATTGGAAGCAACATGTGTGTCCTCCCATTCTTCTCTAAGGTGTATGTGTTCATTCTCCCATCATGAATTACATTCATGTCATATTGCCATGGTCTACCCAACAATAGATGACAAACATCCATAGGAATGACATCACACAATATCTTATCATTATATCCTCCTTTTTGTAGCCACGAAATTCTGTATGGGCTTGGATGATCAATCGTCTCCAACTCCAGCTTCTCTACCATCTCCGTAGAAACAAGATTATCCATGCTACCACTATCTACAATGAACTTGCATACCCTATCCTTGGTCTTGCAAGCACTCCTAAAAAGTCTGGTCCTTTGGACTGAACTCTCCACCTCTTTCTCTGGTGTCAAAAGAGTTTTTTGCATCATCAATGATCTTCTGCCTTCAACGTCTTCTGCCTCAACATCCCGCCTCTGCGCTTCGGCGATGTGAGTTTCCCCACTCTCCTTCTTTTTATCTGGACACTTGTAAGACTTGTGCCCATTCTTTCCACATGTGAAGCATGTGATTACTCCACCTCTTCCTCTTCCTCTACCTCTAGTACGAGGAAAAGTGTTGTTATTAGCATAATCTCCTCTCTGCTCAGTATGCTGCCCTCTCTGTTCAACATATTGCCCTCGCTGTGAACTTCCACCTCTCTCTGTTCGAGTCTGAGGTTTCTTCCAATTTTCCTTGGGCTTATGATATTTGTCCTGGGCAACTGATTTGCCTCTTGGCTGACTTCTGCCTCGGCCTCTCTGACTCTGCTTTCGACTCAGATTCTCTTCCGCTTTCAGAGCCATCTGATAAGCATCTTCCACCGTCTGGATGGTTACCATGCTCATCTCGTCCTGGATATCATATCTCAGGCCATTCATGTATCTGGAAAAATTTTCATCATCGCTCTCCCGATGACCTGCCCTGATGTTTAGCCTATAGAATTCTTCAGTATATTCCTTCACTGTCATCAGCTTTTGTCTCAGGTTTTGCATCTTCCTGAACAGAGTAATTTGGTAATCTCTGGGGATGAATTTCGCCTTCATTTTCACGATCATTCTATCCTAGCTCTTGATCTTCTGTTTTCCTTTGCAGCGTCTGTCAGCTTGTAGTTCATCCCACCACAATGCTGCATGTCCCTTTAATCTTGTGACAACGTGCTTGACCTTCTTGTCTTCCTCGACATCTTCATAGTCAAAGTACGTGTCTAGGGCTCTAATCCAGTCTAGAAGCTCCTCTGCATCCAAGTTTCCCTCGTAAACTGGAATGTCCATCTTCGCTCTTGCACCCATCTTGGCAATAGCTCTGATCAAACGTTCATTTGATGCATCTTCAGCTGCAACTTCTTCCTCACGTTCAACCTCAATCTCGCTTTCGGAATCACTTAGATCCCCAGCACTGACTGTGCGTCTTTGCACTGTCTGCATGTCTTTGAGTCTAGCTCGTAGATCACGCATCTCTCTCTCCATAGATGGATCTGTCATCTGCCTGCCTCTTCTTTACGACATTTCCCTATCCTCTGGATCGGGTGATTGTCTGTCTCTTCTCCTTGGCGGCATGGTGAATTCTCTTTCTTCTCTGCTACAGAAAGCAAAGAACCTTTCTGTGCTCTGATACCACTTGATGCCGATGCCCTTTCCCTACACAACCCATAGGTCGGAAGGTCCACGTCAGCACATGATATTTTCTTTCTCACGGCCTGAAGGACTCCAAACGGTTCTTCTATTTCCCTATCGGGAAATCTGCACCCACAACAACTCTCACGCGATCTCCTATTTCCACTCGGGAGATCGGATTTCGCTACTTTGCGAGTCTAGTGGTCGAGCGTTGGTTTCATGAATCCCCGAAACCCGATACAAGTCAATGCTGACCTTTCTTTTACCTTTCGGGACTTTCTCTATCGCGAATTTGGTGCTCGCAATGTCAAGGAACTTGCTTTCCCGACTCCCGAATCTCGATTAGACGAAACTCCAATACACGCTCGCGAGTTTGACTATTCAACGCCCCGTCACATTTGTCGAGATTTCGGACTTCGCGATATCGCGAATCTTGATGCAAATGTTTCGGGACTTCTCGCCGCAAAACCCCGAAATAGCGCGCCACCTGTCCACCTCACCGACTCCTGTGGCCCCACACTGTTCTTTTAGTCGTCGGGATATCGCGTTTCGCGATTTCGTGATTCCCGTTGCAATGTCCATGGGATTTCCACTCACGAAACTCCGATATGGGATTCCACGTGTAGATCCTACGACCCTTATGGCTCAGATCAATGGTCCTGCCCCTCCTGAGCTTTTAACCTCTCGGGAATACCTGCAGTATCTCCCCTTCTCTGTGAGATCTAACGACTCACGGGACTTCGCAAATTCTCCTCAAGGAATTCTGACCGTCCGTTCTTCCTTGGCGATTTCGGCGAATGACCAAGTGTTCCTCCGCGGAACTCGTCCACCTGCGGCGCAAACTTATGGCGCTTCTTATAAACTTCCAGTCGCAGCTTCCCTGCGCTATCCTTCAACAATTTCGAAGGCCTTATCCTTCCTAAGCTTTCTTATGACTCTGAGCCTTAGAAAAAAAACTCTTGCGCGCACTCCTTGCGGCAACTTTCAGACACTTCCAAGTGCTGAAATTCCCTCGACTCTGCGCACACCTGCAACAGCAGTCTCAAAATACTTCACTCAGGTTTGCAACCCTGAGGTTTCACCTGGCCTGCGCACTCCTTGCACGGCTCCTGTGCCTGCCTGCACTTCTGAATGAACGAGAACAAAAGTTACCCTATCTGAACCCCTTGTCAACGCACTCGTTGCGGACACTTCGATTGCACTCCTTGCAAGAATTCTTGTTCTGATAGAGAAACAATTGAAACTCATTCCTACTTCCTCTCAAACTTCAAACTCAAACATGAAATCATATACACAGCATATAAAACAAATGTATAACATGAAGCAAACATTCATGAGCATATCATTCAACATGAATACACAGAGAACATACACAAAACCATGAATTTGAATCAACCTCTTTGTATTAATCCAAATATATGTACATGGGTGTTCTTACACAGCTCTCTGCTTCTCTTCTATGCTCCTCAATCTTCCATCTAATGATACAATAAACAAATGAGGGTGTCTATATCCCGTTTCCCTCTTGCGCTCTAAAACTGTCTAATCTAGAATTAAATCCTATCTACTTTACATTTACTATCATAAATGCCTTCTACCTACTAAGGACGAGAGAAAATGGCTCAAGGTCCGTTTACATTATACAAGTGTGCCTTTTCTTAATGACTTCATTTAAGATTGCGCATCAACTTCAAGAAAAATTCAAAATTTGTGTTGGCTTGTCCAGCTGTCCTTTGGTTCCGCGCTGGCCCGCTTGATGTTGGCGATGCTCCTGCATCACTGGTTGAGATCATCCTAATGTCGATGATAGGATGTATTTCGTGTGAACATAAACTCTTGGTGAGACACGAAAGCTTGCCCGGATCCCGAGCTTGCCTCATAATCCAGTTCATCCAAATCTCGAGCTCTCCATTTGAAGTGGGTATGTGACCGGGACAACGTAAAGTCGTGGGAGGAGAGGGGAATTCGTGATGACATGACAGGGATCGATAAACGAGAAGGGATGAACGGATGGGAGAGGGGTGAGGGTGACAGAAAAAGACGAGCATGGTCACATGGCTGCAGAAAAAACCCCAATCCCCCATACATAGTTTCTTCAAGTGTGACACCATCGTAGTTTTTCTTACATATTAATATATGATTTATTTGTGGTAAATTTTCTTTTGGATCCCTTTAGCTTCATCAATTTTCTACTATTATATTTCCTTATTTGTTTACAGTACGCTGTTCCACTATTACTTTCTGTATGGCAGGTTTATAGATCGAGTAACGTCACGGGACTACCCATTTAGAATAAGAGATAGACTTGGTGATCGTTTGCTAAAATTCACTGAGCAACAATCTCAAAAGTTAAAGGGATCCTTCGATTTCCTCGATTTCCTCGGAATGAATTATTATACAAGTCGGTACGCAATTAATTTTTTGGACCCAGCCAATGTGAACCCTGGATGGAACAGGGACTGTGGAGCCAATCTCGTTTGTAAGGGTTCGTCGTTTACTATTGCATTATTCTGTTCACTTGTAACAAACTAAGGCTAAAATCCTAGTAGCATATCTAGGAAGTTCTTGCTACTTACTAACATTTGATTTGCATTTCACGTGCTTTCTACAACAGAGCGTAATGGGGTGCCCATAGGACTCAAGGTATGCTAAATATTAAGAACAAAATTTCTAGATAAATATTGGTATTCAAGCCTAAAATTGAGCCCAACTTATGGAGTTTAATTTAAAGGTTAAAATCATAGATGCTTATCTTTATCTATAAAATTTGCACAGGCATCCTCTTGGATTTATGTGTATGCGCCAGGAATAAGGGATTTGCTGATATATATAAAACAACGGTATAACAATCCGCCTATCTTTATAACAAAAAATGGTAAGAAAATCACATTATCGATTTTCATTTCATTATTGGTTTCAATAGATCGGTACATAATGCTAAATTTTGGTTGTAGGAGTGAATGAATTGCTTGTGGAGAATTCAGATCCATCGCTTGATGAAGTGTTGAATGATATGTGGCGTATAAATTATTGTTCGGAACATCTGCGCTACATACTTCAGGCTGTAAGGTACTCGTGAATCACCGTTACACGTAATCTAGTTCATTCAATTATTATATACTGCAATCAGACAGAGAAGAGCATAAGAGTATAAATGCTTATTGTGCATAGTTCCTGTGGTGCACTAATAGATACGGAGTAAGCTAAACGTTCGAACTTTTGGCTTTCCGACCAACCTCAATTTTCCCATCTCCAGCCACCCGTCTATGACCATTTGATGTTCCTCCATTTCTTGGCCTCGACTTCGAACTCCGTTAGTCCTCGTGTTTCCGTTTGCTCCAATCCACCGCGGCACCGTCCATCTCTGTTTGGATGAAGGGAGTCGTTGACGCCATTTAGTGCACCGCCACCCATTTCCTTTCAAATTCTCTACGTTTTTCCCCCGCATATCACGTTCAAATTCTCCCGCCGGTGTGCTGTGGACTCTTCTATTTCCTCTCTTTCTAGTGTGCTGTGGACTGCTCTGTTTCCCCCGCTATTTCTGGTCCAGTCCCCTGGTCTTTTGCCATTGATCGTTGCAAGGAGACGGAGGATGTTAGGGTTTGATCGTATACCCTCCACTCTCATGCAGGTTCGAATAGAGCTGCCCCTCTATATCTGTAAGTTGCAGGTTCGAAGATATAACCCTGCAACCACACATATCACATAGAAATGCTCACACAACACCAGAACTGGAAACTACTTTGTATGCGATTGCAACCAAAACTCTCAGCGTCTAATGGTTCCTAGATCAAACTGTTTTTTATATGCACTGAAGGGCTTCACCTGGACTAAATATCAGATTGAGCAGAGACAAACATTTCCCATCACCTAATTTGCAGGAAAATAGGAGGCACATCTCTTGTGACATATATCACCTCCATGATATCGTCCTTAGTATTTAAAACCTAATTTGTAGGAAAATAGGAGGCACATCTCTTGTGACATATATCACCTCCACGATATCGTACTTAGTATTTAGAGCGAGGCCTTGTAGGTATGTATTAATCTTTTGAAAACCCATGCATATACAAGCTTGCTTTTCAATGCAAGGAAAGCGTAAGACAAGGAGGCTTGCTTCTCTGGCTATCATTACAACTCTCATTGTCATAGCATCCTCTCTCGAGATTTTGATAGCAGGAAGACCACATTTGGTTTCTCCATATTGCAGATCGAATCAAATTTTGAGGAGATTGTGAATGTACCAACATTTTCTAGTCCATCGAGTGCCATCAACCCCTGGAGAGACATGTTAAAACTTAATCTTGTCGATGTATGAATAAACCACTCCTTATGGCTTTGTACTCCAACAAAAATGATGTGCTACCACTAAAGATGGCGATAAATCCTTCCTATTCCTATCGTTTCCATTTTGGATGAGAGAACTACAAAGTTGCCCTTCTACACTACTACGTTAAATAAATCTGCTATAGGAAAACTCAAACTCGTTCCAATTCATAGCAAGTACACGATAAAACTCTAAAGCCCTTACATAAATGGGTTGAGAGCCTACAGCTATATAGGAATGCATTATTGATAATTCTAGAGCTATTAGAAGAGCGAGAATGTATTATTGATAATTCTAGAGCTATTAGAAGAGCTTAATCCCTTTGCATTGTGGAAAAAGGACTTTAGAAATGCAAGGAAAGCGTAAGAGAAGGAGGCTTGCTTCTTTGGCTCTGTCATTATCACTCTCATCGTCACAACATCCCCTCTTAAGATCTTGGAAGAAGGAAGCACACATTTAGTTTCTCCATATTGCAGATTCAATTAATTTTTGAGGAGATTGTGAATGTACCAACGTTTTCCATTCCATCAAGTCCCATCATCCAATCGAGAGACGTGTTGAAAATTATCTTTGTGGCTGAAGAATAGAGGACTGGACCTGCAACAACAGAGGAGGAAACAGAGTCCACAACACGGGTGAGAGAATTTGAATGTGATATGCCAGGGAAAAACTTAAGAGGAAACGGAAACATGACAACTAATGGAGTTTGGAGACGGGCCTGCCCGAAGAAATGGAGGAACGTCAAATGTTTGGAAGAAATGGAGGAACGTCAAATGTTTGGAGACCGGTGGTCGGAGATGGGACAGTTGTTAATGGAGTAAGCTAACGACGCTACCATTTGGGATTCCGACCAACGTCGAACGTCCCATCTCCGGCGAAGGTATCTATCGGCTCTGTTAACGTCGTGGGGTGGGTCGCTTCAGCGTCCGTTTCCGTTTACGCTGTCTGTGGATGGTATGGGGTCAGCATGACCATGCAGTGTGCTGCATCCGTCTGTCAGTGCATGCCATGCATGCATCCTCCATCCAGCCGGACGATGTGAGCCACCAAATTTCCGATGAGTTGTTG
>SNQJ01S0014791.1:54664-74144 GCA_010110895.2 Picea sitchensis
TTAACTATGGGGGGGGTTCCGGAATGGAATCTTACTCTGGCGGGCCCCTATCTATACGTGGCATGAATCTACTGGTCCTGAATCCCACTGTCTCTCACTGCCTGACATATCACATCACCTCCTGACGTCATCATCCACCCTTCCAAAAGAGTCACATCCCATAAACTGTGTCAGTTTTTCCCCCTCATTCACTCGTGGCAAGCCCCCTCACCATGATCTTTCCCCCAATCGATAACCACTACATCACCCATCCGTATCCCTCAATCACTGTCACCTTCCATCTCACACTCTAAGTGACCCGTTGGCCATTTATTACTAGATAACATATCTGTTAACTAGCTGACCTATCCCCCGTGCCCAACGGATACCCGTTTACTCAAAATTACCCTCACTCTTCTTTCCTCCACCATTCACCCACTCATCGCACCAAATACTTTACCCCATTTTCTTCTCCGTTACAGTCAGTCACCCTCACCTACAGTCATCCCCGCTAACATTGTTTTATTTGCAGGTATTGTTACAGTAATGGCGCCAAAATCCAAACGAACAGAAGGAGAGGAGAATCCATTTCTCCTGCCTCTTGTCGATCTCGACAGGATTCCACTGGCCGACAAAGACTACTTAATCGAAGACACTAAGTGCAATTTCGACTTCACATACCTTCAATCATGGCTTAAAGAAGTCTTCCTGAACCAAAGTGATGAAATTGGACTCTGGGAGTCCAACCTACCCCTGTATCTCTTCCCCCAGATCCACCATTTCCCAGAGTTCGCCCTCAAGTGTCAAGCCCACTACATCCCCAAGAAAAAAGCCATCGTATCCTCCTCCGGGGAAGTTCTTTTCCTCATCCCGCCACAAGCTATCGACCAAATGATGAAAATATCCCGAGCCGACTCCACATCACCTTTTAACCTTGAAATCCTTACAGAGTTATACCAGAAGATGACTTTTCCTCAAAGAGCTCAAATATTTGAGATTTTTCTTCCACAATCCGCCCCCGCTACAAATCCCCCTTATCCTTCTTCCACGTTCTCGACCAAAGGAAACCAGATTATCACATCCCTATGCGCCTTGTTGGGTTATTATTCAGATCAGTGGGTAGATGAACCCATTCTGGGATTTTTGTCTATTTTCTCCACCGATGAGAATCCTACTACACAGTTCGACTTCAGCACGTTCCTGGCGAACAATATTTATGAGAAATTTGTCAATTTTTCCACAGAAGGCATGTTCCAAAATTCTTCAATACTGGCATACCTATTCGTTTTCTTCCAAGCAGACAAATTTGCTTTTTCCATGCAAAAGATGGATGGAGATGGCAGACCCCAGGCAGTGACCACATGGACTTCCCTGCTCAAACATAACTCCACTGACTTCAGTTTCAAGCAGTTCATTGATCAGTTCTACCACCTAGTGGTGAGTATGCTCAGCGGCAGACCCGAACCCAGGATTAATGACGAAGTTCAGAGGATCATACATCTCTCGGATCATACAAAGACTGGTGATTGATACTTGTACCAAGATCACACCGAGATCAAAGTCTATGGGTGCGAGTTGGCCCCATATAAACTGCCCAAATACTTACCTATCAAATTTTTTTCTCTGGAATACATAAGGCAGATGATAAACTCTGATGATATTCACTTTGTGTCTCCAAAGAAAAAACAATAGCTCAGAATCAAAGGGCAGATTGGCTCTTTCATCTGCAACAATCGAGGTGCCGGGGAGGAAGCAGACAGGTTGTTGAAGGAAATGAATTTTTTTGTGAGTTTCACTTGGCACTATGATCCATGCGGGATTATTTCTGAGATGAGGGTGAAAAACAATAATATCCCGTATGTCTATGAATCTAGGCCCAAGGTTGAAAAATTTCCAAACTAGACAGGATGGGAACCAAACACTTTGGTTGAAACAGAACAATAGGACCCCCCGATCATTGTATCACAGACAACCACACCACAGGTTCTGAAGGAGAAAAGGCCTAGGCAGGATTTGTCACCTCCTGTCACTGAAGTGTCATTAGAAGAATTCTGACTGCACACGAAGAGGCCCAAAACTAGTCCAGCTCCTGACCCGGCTGGAGAAAAGGAAGTTCCATCTACTACAGTGACAGAGGTTGATAGGTCGCCCTTCAGCACAAGCATCAAGCAGATTATAACCACTGTATTACCAAAGAAGCCTACAGATACTCCATCGATCAACCAGCGAGGCAAGACAGGTCCGAAGCTCAGTATCTTTGAGAAATATGATCTGATCAAGAAAAAGAATTAGACTCTGACCAACAACACATATGGCCAATTCTGGAAGCAGACGTCGTCTTCACAACACAAGCTGCTATCGGTGTTTGACACAGAGAATGGAAGAATTCACATGGCATTCCTCCAAGCACAGGTACCAGACCCAAAGGTAATCACTGATTACAACAGGGCCACTTTTGAATTCTAGACCAAAGACGTGCATCCTGCCGATCAAATGGATTTGCACAGGAAAAATAGAGAAATGGCCTTCTCTAAACTGGCACATGTTTCCGCTACTGCATCTAGGTTACAAGTGTCTCTGAACAATGTCCAAACACATCTGAAGTTGGAGAAGATATCATCCTTTGCCAAGGACAACAGGATCAAGACATTGGAGGAACTGGTCCTCAAGATCGGGTATGATCCCTCGAATGTGAAAGAAGTCGAGGAGATGATCAAGAAGAAAAATGATGACATAGCGTCTTTGAGGAACCAATTGAAGCTGCCACCAACAATAGATTCGCGGGAAAAGGAAATAGCACAGACAGAAGGAAAAAAAAATGAAATGCTTAAACTAATCATGGAGCAGAATGCACAACTGAAGGAAATGGAAGCTGAGATGGAGAAGCTAGTGAAAGAGAAAGAACAGTTGAATCCAATGGAAGTCGTTCCATTGAGTGCAGTTCCACTTTTAGGAGTGAGCACATCATTAGTAGCAGAAGTCCCATCGACGAATCCACTGACGTCTCTGGAAAAGACGGTTGAATTAGCCAAGTCTATGGAAGAGATGAACCTGCAGGAGACAGAGATTAGAAGGCTCAAAAATGACATTGAGAACCTTCAGGAACTCAAATATTATTATCAAACCAACTTCTCCAAGGAAAAACAGGTGTCAGACCAACTCAAACAAGAGTTACAACAGTTCCGGAAGAAAACAGTAGCAGGTAAAACTCTGGCCGAAGTCAAAGAAAGTGTCTGGACAAACATCACCAAGTCTATGAATGCGATATGGCCAATGATACAGATCATGTTTGAGCAAAATGAACTGGTGCAGAGAAGTAAACAAGCCATTGAGAAGATTAGATCAAAATTGGGAGAGATGCCCACACAGGCTAATGAAATCATCAAATTCCTGAATTCTAAAACCAGAGAGGAATTGGAAGAGCTGAAAATTGAGGACAGAACAAAAACCATCCTTGAATTCAAAAGAGTCTTGACCAAGAGAGGATTGATGCTACAACTAGAAGAAAAAGTTCAGGCCATGGACCTAGGGGTACAAAGGTTTTTCAGCAAGATTGAGGCTCTACAGAAGAAAGGTCTTCCTGGTCTGAAGGTGATAAATGACAAACTGATGACACTCCCAGACTACAAAAAGAGACTGGCCAATGTGGCTAAGGAGAGTTCAAAGTTTTCAGGAATTCAAGGCAGCATCATTAGAAAGGAATTCCTAGATGCACTTCAATTGGACATCATCATTCAACATGAGATCCGGTATATCTTCATCACCAAGCCTACCTTCACCAAATACACAAAAATGGATGAAGTCTACCAAAGGCTACTCAAAGTCAGCGTTCCCAGTCATCTTCGATGGGAAGAGCTTTGTGACCTGATCGAGTAGTAGATGAGCTTTCCCAACCCAGTCATCTATCCAGTCAGATGAGGTCATGCAGAGGCCTCCCCAACGGCTCACCCAGAAAACAACATGCAGTTGTGACACATCATCAAACAGTTCCTAGATTTATGTAGATTGTTAAGTTAGTTAGGCTAAAAATAGATTTACCATGTCCTAATCTTTAATGACAGGATCATTTGTAATTTTTGGTTATAAATACTTCACTTTTCGAAGTATTGAGGGTTGATCTTTATGCCCTGTGAGCTATCAGACTGTAATATTTTTCAAGAGATCTTCCATTAATACAAAGAGGCATTTTTACAGGATTCTTGCGTGTATTCACTGGTGATGTTTTTCTTTCTAAGTTTAATGTTATTCTCGCTTAGTTATCACACTGTTTGCTAAATCTAATCTTTGAAAGTAATGAATGTTGCAGTATTTATCTTTGTATACCCTATTTCTCACTTTGAAAGATTTTTATGGTTTATCTTCCGATTTTATGGTAAAGAAATTCTTAATTGCTTCTTTATTGTAACTGACCTTCTCACCTTTTTCTGCTATTCCTCATGTATGCTACTAAAAGAATCCAGTGATTATATTATCTCGCCCTGTGAAAGGTTTCTTTGTTTTCTGGTTTGGATTTCATTCTTACGACACAGACCCCATAGCCCAGTGGATGTGTAAACTATCCCATTCAACTCGAAAAACACTACAAAAACAAAACCAACTTATTTATTTACCTAGCCTAATATTTTAAATTTGAAACATATATAAATCATATAGAGAGATCCCTCTTTGAAGTTGGTAGGGCTAGATCCTAGCTTTGAAGTGGTTGGATAAAGTTACCTCTCGTAGATTTCTTCTTTCTGACAACCTCTAAGAAATTTACAGGGCATTAACATAGTGGCGACCATACTGGGGAGAGAATTGAACAAATTCTCAATTCACATCTTCTTTTCCCTAGAAGAAAATCTTGCTTATGAAATATTGCAAATCTGAGAAAAAAGTAATGTTCAGAGGTTGTTAAAAACCGGTGCATTTTGTCTTCAGATTCATAAAACTAAAAATTATATATATAAAAATAAAAAATAATTCTGGCTCCCAAAAGAGCTTATACTCGATCTCACCCAGACCCAGAACCTGCGATAGCAACAGATAATCTAGAACAGTTGCTCAGAAAAAAGACTATTGCTGAAGGTTCAGTAAGTCTTAATCCCCTTCAGAAGTCCCTTTCCCGTCCAGAGGAGCTTGTTACCCTTAAGGATCCTGACTTTGACGTCCTTTTCGAACAAAGCCTGTTTAGAACGAAATCTAATAGCTTTGTGACTGAAATCGTTCTGGACCCAACCATCTTGCAACCTTGGACTCCTGAAGTTCTATCTCCCACTGCTAAACCTCAAACCGCTCACTCTGTACCAACTAGTCCCTCCTCATCCTCGTCTTCTGTCACTAACCCACCTATCATCCAGTTTGTCATCCCGCCTCCTCTGCCTATCATGGCAGCCAGATATGCTCCCTTGGTGTTGGCCGCACCCCTCAATGCTATGCCCCAATACTATCAAACCAAACTTCCATAGTTTGATGGAACAGGACCTTTGAGTGCCCAGCAGCACGTTAATAAACTGAATGATTATTTTGATCTGCAGGAAGTAGATGAGGCTGACATTCAAATGAGATTGTTTGCCCAGAGTTTGAAAGGTGACATTAAGAAATGGTATAAAGGTTTACATGCTGCCTCAGTCCTTGACCTTACCGCATTTCAAAGAAGTTTTCTAGATAGATGGGAGGTAAAGAAAAATCCTCTCCAAATATTGTCGGAATATGAAAGTATCAGAAGAAATCAAGGTGAGACAGTGCAAGATTACTGCATCCATTTCAATAACCTGTACAATGCAATTCCAGTCGATATTAAACCTCCACAAGGTTTAGCATTGATAAAGTTCCCTGATGGTTTTGACGCCGATATGTTGTATCAATTAAGGGAAAGAAACTCCACCACCCTGGAGGACATGCAGAAAAGTGCAATAAGTGTGGAGGCCAACCTGTTGGCAAAAAGGGAACGACAGAGGACAGAGAGGAGAGTCACAATTAAAGAGGAGCCTTCCACGTCAACCTTCGATTCCAAATTGGATTCCTTGTCCAGAGCAATGGAAAGAATGATGAAGAGACTTACTGTGTCTGAAAGAAATCCTTCTAGAGAAAACCCACCAGCTCTTCAAGTTCAGAATCCTAACTTCAGAAGAAACCCTCCTCAAATCAGGCAGAGAGATCCCAAGGATCAAAGGGAACAGAGAGGTTCGGATCAATAGATCAGACCTCCCCTACAAGAAAATTATGCCGATGAAGGAGAGGAAGTAATTGAAGAACTGGAGGATACTCACATAAATCTCATGGGCATTCACGATAACGAAGCTATTTTCCTTACCCAGGAAGAGCAAGAACTTTTTCTTCTCAATCAAACAAAGGTAAGTGAAGAAGCTGAAGACGTCGAACAACAGGCATTCGAAAATGCTATGTTGGAGGTACATCGACAGTACAATCTGCGAAGTAAAAAGATAGACGGAAGTTCCCCCAAAAAGGTGATCGAAACAAAGAAGATAGTCGAAACCCAAAAATCCCCTGAGCCTTCTGCCGAGAAGATTCCTGAGAAAGGTAATGCTCAATTTCCATCAAAAAGAAACCTTACTATTCTGAAAAGATCATCACGGTCTGAGGTTTCATCAATTAACCCACCAGATATTTCTGGTCAGAAGATTGTGGTGGACAAGCCAGAATTGTTGAGCCAAAGCAGAGCACCTACACCTTTCAGCCTTGAAGGGGAATTAGCCAAAGTAAAAATTCCCATTCCACTTTCCGAGTTGATGAACAAAGACGCTTACCGTTCACAGGTGATTAAAGCGCTGACCATTGAACCTGATATAGGTACGAAGGCCTTAACCATTGGATCGACAAATCATTCAGATACTGTGAATCTTACAGATGATCAACCTGAACTCCTGTTCAGACTTGAAGTGGATGGTCAGACCGAAAATGGTGTTGTCGCTACTTTTTACATCAGCCTTAATATACACGACCTGATTCTGCATAATGCTATGTTAGATTCGGGTGCTTCCCATAATCTGATGCCTAAAGCAGTGATGAAAAAACTGGGACTAGAGGTCACCAGACCTTACAAGGATTTACACTCGTTTGACTCCAATAAAGTTAGATGTATCGGTTTGATCAAGGATCTGTGTATCACCCTGGTTCAGATTCCTGCAAAAAGCATGGTCATGGATGTTGTAGTTGCAGACATTCCCCCAAAGTATGGTATGTTGTTGTCCCGGTCTTGGGGGGCCAAGTTGAAAGGTACTTTACGATTGGATAAAGTTACCTCTCGTAGATTTCTTCTTTCTGACAACCTCTAAGAAATTTATAGGGCGTGAACAAGTGGAGTACCCATTTGTCTCGGATCACACTCCGGTTCTTTTGCAGTTGGAGATTATACCACTTTACAAGGCACATCCCTTTAAATTTAATTCTTAGTGGATTTTAGAAAAATGACTTTAATAGTATTGTTTTTAAAGTTTGGAAAGATCAGAAATATTTATCAGAAGGAGGGCGACAACATCGTTTAATCCAGAAATTGAAGGATCTAAAAACTCACACTAAACTCTAGGTAAAGGAAAACAAGTGTTGAGATTTGAAACATATGGAGGAGTTGGAGGACACAATTAAAGTTTCATTGCAGGCTTTGTCGGGAGGCACTATGACACCGGAGGTGGAAAGTAGCCTTATAAATCTTGAACTTGAAAGGAATAAGTACCTAAAATCAAAGGAGGAATCGTGGAGACAACGAAGCCGGACTATTTGGGTCCATAATGGCGATCAAAACACAAAGTTTTTCCACCAGTTCGCAAGTCACAGGAGAAACAAAAAACATATATGGGAGATTATAGATGATACAAGGAATTTACACAATGGACAGGAGGCTTTAAAAGAGGAGGCATCAAAATATTTTAATTTTTTTTTTAAGTCTCAGGACCAACCATATCTATTTGATCAGGTCAGGGTAGTGGGCCTTTTCTCCTGCTTGGTAAATGAGGAGGAAGTGAGAGTACTTCATGGTACTATTAATTTGGATGAACTGAAAGAGGTATTATCCATGTTTAAAAAAGATAAAATCCCAGGGCCCGATGGATGGACGATTGAGTTTTTCATTCATTTGTTTGATCTGGTTGGAGAGGATATTTTAGCAATGGTTGAGGAATCGAGGTCAAGGGGTTACATTGTGGGAAGCCTTAATTCAACTTTTTTAGCCTTGATTCCAAAAGTAAATAATCCTCTTACCTTTAGGTACTTCAGGCCTATTTCCTTATGTAATATCGTATATAAAGTTATATCCAAAATTATTGCAAATCGGATTAAACCGATTCTCTCCAGGTCTCTTTCGGCTGAGAAGTTAGGCTTTATGAAAGGTCGCCAGATCCAAGACACGATTGGAACATCACATGAATGCCTACATAGCATAAAAAAGAAAAAATTAAAGTCTCTCATCTTGAAGCTGGACCTACATAAATCATACGACTGCATAAATTGGGGCTTTTTAAGAATGATTTTAATTCAAGTGGGTTTTGGTAATCCCTTGACAAACTGGATTATGAGCTGTGTGGAGTCGGTGTCTTTTGTTGTTTTACTTAATGGGGAGGCTACTTATTTTTTTAGAAGTGGAAGAGGTTTATGACAAGGGTGCCCTTTGTCCCCCTTGTTGCTTATTTTAGTTATGGAGGGTCTGAGTCTTTTATTAAAAGACAAAAAACGGGATGGGAAGCTTTCGGGCATAAAAGTTTCCATACTTATTAAAATCCTTCACTTATTTTTTGTTGATGATGTATTAATTATGACTAATGCATCTCTGCAAGAGTGGATGGAGATTGATAGTCACATTAAACTGTTTTGTAATGCTCCGGGGTTAAAGGTAAATGCAACAAAATCAACAATTCTATTTGAAGGCCTATCAGAGGCGGATTTAATTCCTTACAAGCAAGTACTCCCTTTTAATTTCTCGGATCTCTCTTTGGGCTTTAAATACCTTGGTTATTTTTTAAAGACTGGGTTACATAAAGTAGAAGACTGGAGTTGGTTGTTGGCTAAGGTGGAAAACAGGATAGGGCACTGGTGCTATAGGTGGTTATCATTGGGCAAAAGATATATTTTATGTAAATCAGTCTTGGAAAGTCAACTGGTATACTGGATGTCGCTGGCAGCCATACCCTTCTCTGTTTTGAACAAGTTAAGGAAAATCATGTATAATTTTCTATGGAATGGGAATAGCGAGACACACCATTATCATCTTTGCTGGTGGGAGACTCTCATAAAACCAAAACACAATGGTGGTTGGGGTTTTCAAAATATTTTCTCCTTCAGTAAAGCCTTGGCCGCCAATACTCTCTGGCGCGTTTTAATGAGGGATGGAATATGGCAAAAGTTAATAAAAGATAAATATCTCCCATTTACCACAGTCAAAAATTGGTTCAGATAAGCTTCTTTCCACCAGTCAACGACCTCTAAAATATGGAACAATCTATTAAATTCTGTCCACTTGATTACAAACTGGTTAAGTTGGAATCCAGGGTTGGGCCATCATGTTGTTCTTGGCAGAGACAAAATTATGGGGATGGGAGATAAATCCTTTCTCTCACAAACACTTATTTCTTTACTTAGACAGAAAAAGATTGCAGTACTGGCTCAGGCCTGGAGACAACAAGAACAAGCCTTCCAGATGACATATTGGGTCAATAACTTTGAACTCGACATTACGGGTGAGCTGGCAACGGAATGGGATCACTTTCGTATTGCTCTTATTGGTTTAGGAGATTCTATCCAGGATAAGGAAGATAATTTGATGTGGATTGGTGGAGACTCCTCAGGTTATCTCACAGTCAAAAATGCATATTTGGCTCTATTATCCACTCAGAGCTTGCCGATCTTAGATGGATGGAGAAAAAGAATTTGGAAATGGGATATCCAACTAAAAATAAAGCTATTTATATGGTTGGAAGCGAAGAATACAATTTTGACTTGGGTTAATCTACAACAAAGAGGATGGGTAGGCCTAGGTCGATGCCATTTATGCAAGAAGGATTCTAAAGATACAACACATCTCTTCATTCATTGCTCTTTTACAAAAGCAATTTGGGATAAAATTCAAACTGGTCAAAAGATAAAAAATGTATGGAAAGGGAATTCTTTGGCAGAATGTCTCTCAAACTGGACAACCGACAAGGCGGTCCCCTCCTTTTTAGCTGCACTTATATGTTAGTATATTTGGTTAGAAAGGAATTCAACCATTTTCGAAGGAAAAATTCCATCAATTCTATCGATGGTCACTAAGACTCTTGGCTCACTGAAAAGACCCACGGCCTCCCAAAAACTGTTCCCAATTCGATCTTGCTTGATTACACAACACTATGATACTACTGTAGCTTGTTTTGATGGGGCAACACATTCAAATGGAAAATGTTGTGGGGAAGGAGGGGTCTTACAAACATCTGATTTATCAGTTTATAGGTGGTTTTTCAATTGTGGGGAAGGCACTAATACAAACAAAGACCTTTTGGGAGTTTGGGCAACATTATTGTTGGCAAAACATGTGTCTCTTCACAAACTCTAGATTCTGGGAGATTCAAAAGTTGTAATAGATTGGCTAAACAAAAGAGGTAGATTGCGGGCTTGCGCTATTGAAGGTTGGAAGCACAGAATCAAGGATTTAAGAAACCACTTTCATGAAAACAGTTTTGAACACATTTACCACGAATATAATAAGGAGGTGGATATACTTTCCAAGAAATATTTACAAGAACCTGAAGGAGTAATTACATTTTACAAATTGGCAAATGGAACTGAAGGTTCCAAGGGACACATCAATATTTACTAGTTTCAGTCCTTTGTCTTCTTTTTTGATAAAGGTTTCCAATTATGAATCTCCTGTGAGTTTGCTTTTTGTTTGAAATGTCTCCAGATAGATGGTAAAGTACATGAATAATTTTATATGCCACATAACTTACCCAACTCCAGGGTTTTGGACATGTAAGGATTTATATCCGTTTTCAATCTTTCAGATACTGTTATGGATAGTTATGTGTCTTTTTCTTGAATACAGTTATGATCAAGAAGATGTAAAAATTATATTTACTAATATAATTGAGCAAATTTTCTATTGGAAAAAAAAAACTTTCAATGTTTTTCTATCATTCAATGTCAATAGTTTTTCATTATCAGTGATAAAAGAAAACTTATGGTCAAAAGCATAAAAAAAAAATCAATTTTAACTTATGGTCAAAAGCATAGAAAAAAAATCAATTTTTAAGGAAAATAATCACATTTTTTCATTATCAATGATAAAAGAAAACTTATTGTCAAAAGCATAGAAAAAAAATCAATTTTTAAGGAAAATAATCATTCTGGCAGAGAAAAATATATCGCCCTGTCAGTCATAACGCTGATTTTCGTGGAGTGTAGCATGATCATATATGGTCGGTGGCACTGAATCTAATCAAATCAAAAGGGAACCTAATATTTATTTATATCATTCAATGTCATCTAACAACTTTAAAGCATTTCACATTTTCAGAGGTAAAACAATTTTGCTTTATCAGTGGTAAGCGGTTTTGCTTTCTGAGTGGTAAAACAGAGCGTATAGTCAAAACCATGGAAAAAAATCATTTTTCAAGGAAAAGAATCGGCCTTTCGGAGAAAAGAACTGTAACCCGTGATTTGGATGAATATTTGCTCGGTGGTAAGTGGGAGTCAATGAATTGTGATTTAAACCAAAATAAAAGGAATCTTTTATTTTTAACGAAATGGAATGGTCCAACCTAGTTTGCATTTGGAGACTCACTAAAATTCTAACTGGTTTTTAATTCAATTTATCTAAAATTAAAAAATAATAAATAAGGGTAGTATGTTTTGGTCTATAAAAAAAAATCTTTAACTGAATCCCATATAGTTTTTAATTCAATTGATATAAAATTAAAAAATAATAAATAAGGTAGTATGTTTTGGTCTATAAAAAAAACTTTAAATGAATGCCATATCGTTGTATTGAAGTTTTTATCGTGATCAACAAGTATTGAGAAATACAACATGTAGCATTTCAAAGCCCTAGTGGTAACTTCGAAGAAACTGGTAGCTCTACAACCACTCAAAAATATTGAAGTACTTAAGTGCATATTCTCAATCTCATGCAATTCGTTTTTATTAAGTTGCATCCCATAGCATCTTCCTCCATCTTTGCTTCCGAATCCACTTCCACTGTTGATGGAAACAATTGTTATAAGTATAATGTGTTCATAAACTACCGAGGCCTTGGATCATGAATACCAAGTCGAAGGACACCTATCAACTGAACCTACAACTTTATTAGGTTGTTAAAGTAGGGCATCTTCTTCCCCTGGGCAAGCGGTTCATCGGGAGTAAGATTCAATAAGAGTTTTCCCATCTAATGGAGAAACTTGATACACTGGAGACCATTGCATGCCTCGAATATATGATTGCTAATATGAGAACCAAACACCTAGAGCACAAAATAAACTTTGTAACAATGAAATAAATGCCCCAAACATATCTCATATGCAAAAATTGTGGCCCTAGAAAGTTAACATATCAATTAAGCTCCTCAAGTCTCACACTCATTTTTCCGCCTCATCTCCTAGGGTTAGGGTTTTGGTTCTTAGCACTTTTCCTCTTAAAGCTTTATAGCTTGTGTTAAATGGGAATTTCAGTGTTTTGTAATGGAGTTTTTACGAATGAGTGTAGCCGACATATATTCTTTCAATGATAAGCTACCACAATTCTAGCCAATTTGTATTGCTTTTGTATATTGCAATGGTTTCACTATTTCATTTATTAATAGAGTTTCATTATATCGTTGTGTTATTTGCAATACCTCTATGTTATTTCCCCTGTTATTGCTATCTTCATTTCATTCTCATCATAATCCATACTAGTAGTTACAAGGGCCGTCACCCATAGAACATTCACCGCCATCATGTTTACCCTCTAACTTGTAAAGTTTATCAAAAGAAAGTGAGAGTTACATCTTGATGCTATTCATGTGGTTCTAAAGTTGTTCATGGGTTGCATACTGACTATGTGAGGGACTTGATAGATAGAATTACTTCATTCATCATGTCTTCCATGGAGAACATGTTTTTTATTATGATTCATGCAACCACAAGAACCACAAGAACATTACCAAGGAAGTACACCAATGTGATTAACATCGTGAGAGGATGTTGATGAGATAGGTCACTGGTAAGAGTCTCATATAGTCTAGGTCCATGGGTTCCACTTTGTTAAGTACCTATACCAGATCTGCAAATATACTTCAATGAGACCAAGAATAAACCATAAACCATTCACCATAACATGAACACAAGAATATAGAAAACCCTTGAGGTAGGGTAACACCATATATTAATCATTAAGGAAAGATAACACTCCTCAAGCAATGCTTGATACATTCACAATATTCTTCACTATGCTTCATTACATTGCTTACACTTCTTTATATAACTCTCTCTATCTCTTAGGAACCTTCTAGAGAGCCTTCTCACATTTATTACATCCAACTACCATAGTGGACATTTATTAATATAGTGGACCTAGTCCACCTTACGTTGAATGACCACAATCTCATATATTAAATGACTTTCACTATTGATACATAACCACATTCCCATTGGGTACCTCCATAGGTACCCCATATTACCTCCCTAGGTATACTACATTCCACCCCCCTTCACATGTTTCATCCTCGAAACATAAGAATAAACCATACAATATGAATGACTAAGAAATGTAGCCAACTGGTACCAAGTACGGCCATCCATCCATCCTAATGGAATATGAACATGATGTCCAACTGCTGCCTTGCCACCCTGATCTTGATTTGCATCATGCCGATGTTTCCATGGGATTGATTCTCTAGCCAGATGTCTTTCTGTAGTGTTGGTAGGCCTCCATGTACCTCTAGATTGGTTTCCTTTTTGGTTCCCTGTTGGTGCATAAGTGTGTTGATGCTCACGCCCTTGCCTTGATGATTGTCGTTTCTCTATATGATGTGGATAACGATATACAACAACTGTAGGAATCTGTTTTGTTTTCTTCAAATATGCAAGTACACATTGTGCCTTTGATTCAATGACCTCCTTAGCTTCTTTATTGTGTCCTTCTTGTGGGTTTTCTTCATCTCCTTCTATAGACTCTGCTTCCGATTCAACTTTGGACTCGACAATAACTGCTTTGCTGGCCTCCGTGGGCCCATATTTCTTATTAAGAGATACATCCTGCAATGTGATTTTCTTTTTCTTGTACCACAGCTTTAAAAACTTCTTTTTCACATTAATATTAATGGTACCCACTGATTCTATCCAAGGATACCCCAAAACAATATCCACTTCATCCATATCCATAGCATAAAAATATGAATGCAACACATATTTATCCATGTTAATCTTCAAATCTTTAACAATTTGAACATTTTCACCATCAACTTGTGTGCTTTGAATATTATTTACTATAACTTGCAATCTATTAACCAACTGAACATTGATAAAATTATGCATGCAACTAGGGTTAATAGAAACAATGACATTTTCTTTATGAATACAACCATGAACCTGTAATATAGATTTTCCACATGAAAATAAACCCTTGGTTCTCTCTATATCCTTATTTTTTCCATGAGACCACTTGTATAACAATATTTTTTCAAATTCTCCATTGGAGAGTGTCACCATCTCCTTATAATCAAGCGATTTCCACCAAATGGCAACATCACCTTGCAATTTGAGATCTACCCAATGGAGCCAATTCTCTTCCCATGCTGACTTTCTTTCTTTAATGAATGATTCAATACTAGGGCCATCACATTTCCCTGTAAAATACATCTTTCTATGAAAAACCCCAAAAATAAAACAAGGGTTTTAAAAATAAATTACTGCAGAAAATCACAGCTTTTTCCGAAAAAACCCTAAAAAATTTTGAATTTAAAATGCTCATAACTTTACTTCCTGGACTCCATTTTGGCTGATTTTTTTTTGAAATTGGGTATTTTTCCGATAGAAATTCAAATACCCAATTTGTTTTTCCAAATTCAACTCATAAAGCTTTATATATGAACCTGAAGTGGGCCGCCCTATTTTTCTTCCCTAGAAAAATTCTGCAAAAAGAGCAAAAAATTCTTCCCTTCTTTGGCCAAGGAAAGTGCTCTGATACCAATTGTTAAGTACCTATACCAGATCTGCAAATATACTTCAACTAGACCAAGAATAAACCATAAAACATTCATCATAACATGAACACAAGAATATAGAAAACCCTTGTGGTAGGGTAACACCATATATTAATCCCTAAGGAATGATAAGACTCCTCAAGCAATGCTTGATACATTCATAATATTTTTCACTATGCTTCATTACATTGCTTACATTTCTTTATATAGCTCTCTCTATCTCCTAGGAACCTTCTAGAGAGTCTTCTCACATTTATTACATCAAACTACCATAGTGGGTCTTTATTAATATAGTGTACCTAGTCCACCTTACATTGAATGACCACATTCTCATATATTAAATGAATTTCACTAATGATACATAACCACATTTTCATTAGGTACCTCCCTAGGTACCCCATATTACCTCCCTAAGTATACTACATAATTATTAAGTACCTATACCAGATCTGCAAATATACTTCAATGAGACCAAAAATAAACCATAAACCATTCACCATAACATGAACACAAGAATATAGAAAACCCTTGAGGTAGGGTAACACCATATATTAATCCTTAAGGAAGGATAACACTTCTCAAGAAATGCTTGATACATTCACAATATTCTTCACTATGCATTATTACATTGCTTACACTTCTTTATATAACTCTCTCTATCTCTTAGGAACCTTCTAGAGAGCCTTCTCACATTTATTACATACAACTACCATAGTGGGCCTTTATTAATATAGTGGACCTAGTCCACCTTACATTGAATGACCACATTATCATATATTAAATGACTTCCACTAATGATACATAACCACATTCCCATTGGGTACCTCCATAGGTACCCCATATTACCTCCCTATGTATACTACACACTCGAAGGGTTACCCAAGAACTATATCAACATGTTTAGCATAATGAGAGGAGCCTTTTGAGATAGGTCTCCTATGATAGTCTAGTTTGGTTGGGGACATGTTTTTTTACTCTTGTCAAAGTATTTACTCTTGCTTGAATATTATTATACTGACAAAATTATCAAATTCTTTATATTCCAAGAATGAAGGATTTTTTCTACTTGTGTTGTACATGATAAGTCTTGCAAGGTTCTAAGAGAAAATGAGTGTCAGGTGCTATAGCTCTCTGATATACTTGAGGGATTCCAAGAATAGTACTTGATCGATCTTTCGTGATACTAAGTAAGGAGGATCAATTGTATTATCCAATTTCCTAGTATGTAAGAGTAATCTCCACGAGTGTTGTGCTCAATGTACTATAACAACAAGATCAATGCCATGTTTATGTAAAGATACTTTTAGTTGTACCTAGGGGGCTTCCATTATACCCAAGGGCATGTGGAAGTTCAAATATGTATACAGATTTTGTCTAATGTGGTATTACTTGCTAGGATCAACATAGGTGTACAAGGGCATCCAATTATGAGACTGCACTTGTATTCACTAGCTATATGCTTCTGATCCGCATTTTTACTTTGTGACATTTTCACAACGAACCTAGCTAGTAGAAAAGTCATACAAACTTTCTAGAGAGAGAGATAGAGAGAGAGAGACAAGAGAAGAGAGAAAAAAAATGAATTGTATTAACTAGATGAGTAAATGAAAATGATACACATGATAGTCTCTACATGGCTAAGTGAATGCACCATAGTAGTGAGCTAGAGAGATCTAGACACCCACTAACAGAAATTGAAGTAATCTTCCACCTAGTCATAGTTAAATGGTCCATGCAATCATTAATTAATTGAGTGACACGTGTGGAAGTGTGAGAAACACATGCAATCACAATATATGCACCCTCTTGGATACATGAATGAGATATGCGCATTCTTGGTGAGGAAAATGAGGTGAACATATAAATGTTGGTGATAAAACCGAGGTTTCCATGCATGAATGACCTCCACTAGTCTAACTAAGGTGTAACTGACTCTAAACTGAATAGGGAAGGTGCCCTATTTTGTAGGAGGCAACCTAATTTGTAGGGGAATATTCTCATCTACGAAAGTTCCCTCAACATTGGACTATCAACCTTAGGAAAAGAATTACCTAGGTGAGTGTGTAATATCTCCAACACCCCCCCTGAACACTACTAGGGTGTACATGATGAATGAGTTTTGGAAAAAAGGGCCATGTTAGGTACCCATTGTATAATGCATCTAAGAATGAAACATTGAAAATATAGAGGAAAGAGGGAAAACCTCACGGGGAAACCCCCCCGCACCCCCCCACCAAAGTACAATGCATAAAAAATGAAGAAGGAACAAAAGCAGTTTCTAAGCTACTATGTCCTTCACTCCAAGACGATCACGTAGGAAGTGGAACTTCTACTCAGTAAATGTCTTGGTGAACATGTCTGTAGTCTGTTCAATGGATGGACTGCACTGCAAATCGATGATCCTGTCATGTACCAACTTTTTGATGTAATGCATATGGATCTCGATGTGTTTGGACCGTTGTCGTTGGATTGGGTCTCTGCAATAATTGAGAGTACTTTGATTGTCACACTAAATGAAATTTGGATGGTGGAATTGGATGCCAATATCAGTGAGGAAGTTTCGAAGCCAAAGCGCTTGGATAGTAACAATGACTGCTCCTTTTTACTCAGCCTTTTCTCATGATAGAGAAATATATGACTTCTTTGTGCTTGATCAACAGATGGAACTGGAAGTAAAAATATTAATAATACTCACTTTATAGTTGTGGATATGAAAAACTTTTAATGCATGCATGTTTTCCTTCAAGCCCAAACTAAACAAAAGTTTAATAGTGAAATGCAGGAGGACCACTTACTCATTTAAACATCTTTGAAATATCTTCCTGGTGAAATGCATCAGCGTTATTCTACTGTTTGTAGTGGACATTACCTATGTTTTGTAATTCTGAAGTATTGACTCTAGCACGTATTTTGTCTTTTGGTTCTGAAGTATTGACTCTAGCACTGTATTTTGTCTTTTGGCCTTTTGAGGAAAGTATATCCTGTCCAGTTTGTGGACTCTTTTTGTATAAAGCGGAACAAGATAATCCATAGTAAAAAGGATCTTCGATGATGTAAAATGAATTATACTTTAATACAACTTTGAGTGAATTTTCTCTTGGAAAAAAAAAAAAAAAATTTAATAAATCAATACTCTATCCATGGCAAGCATTTGTTTCCTTGTAGTTGATATCAACCAACCAGATCATTGACTTTTATTGTATTTTCATATTAGAAGAGTAATATTATTTTGCTTTTTCCAATAAAAAAAGAATAATGCTTCAAATTTACAAAGATGTTTGAAGTTTATATATATAATAATGTTTCAAATTTACAAAGATGTTTGAAGTTTATATATATAAAGTTTAATTTTGGAAAGATGTTAAATTGTCTATATATTTTCAATTTTATTTTCATTTTTTAATAGAATATTTATAGATATTAAAGTTTCAATATTGTGTTAAATATATTCATATAATTCTTAGCACAAATTAAATTAGTAATTTAAATATTGTAGTTGTTGTAATAACATTGTCCTTCATTGATCTTTAATTTTATTGAAATAAGATTTAAAATATATTGGTATCTCTATACATGGTAATCTAAAATATTTTTATATTATTTTAATATATATTATTGCCCAATGGCTAATATGTCTCTGTACATCATTATGATTCAATTTAAATAGAGGTACACAATTGGCCACAACTACATTAAACATCACATTTATAACTTTCCAAAACCATAAATGATAAAGGTGAAGTTGACAATCATCCATTTAGTGGTTTCCAATTTGCCCATTTTATTTTAGGAGTTGGCTAAAAGTTCTATCTTTTGGAATTTTTTTTTTTTGGAGAAAATCAAGATTTTTTGGGGAGAAAATCACTATTTTCTGTTGTTTGAATTGCATTTTGAATGCATAAATGGATTCAGCGTGCTGAAAAACCCCTGAAGCACTTGGTATAGACAAACTTAACCACTCAAATCTACAAATTCAACCATTTCTCACCAAATTTCGAGCAAAATCAAACAAAAAAATTCACCAAAAGATAGAACATTTAAACTGAGTAAGCTAACGACGCTACCATTTGGGATTCCGACCAACGTCGAAAGTCCCATCTCCGGCGAAGGTATCTATCGGCTCTGTTAACGTCGTGGGGTGGGTCGCTTCAGCTTCTGTTTCCGTTTACGCTGTCTGTGGATGGTATGGGGTCAGCATGACCATGCAGTGTGTTGCATCCGTCTGTCAGTGCATGCCATGCATGCATCCTCCATCCAGCCGGACGATGTGAGCCACCAAATTTCCGATGAGTTGTTGGTGCTAGTTAAGGTAAATAATGGCCGCACTTACCTTCTCAGACCTCTCATAAACTTCAA
>SNQJ01S0014791.1:74477-107117 GCA_010110895.2 Picea sitchensis
TAACTGAGCATAAAACAAAAGACCTATCTTCATTGTGGTTGTGCACCATCTTCAGTGGTAAGGCTACTGCCAGGTATGCTTCTATTTCTGCTTCTGTTGAAAGATCAGATCTGAGTTATTTTCTTAAGTAATATTCCTTGTTTTCTATCTGAACCACAGTCATATAGAAAAGAAGTCTTGTTTCATTATGATCAGCTGTTACACTTGAAAATTTCTTCAAATACTATTTGCTTCAGATTTGAAATATCGATCTGCTGTTATACTTGGAAAGCTTTTGCATCTCTGTTTGGTCTAAGAATCTTTTAGTTCTGTTGTAGATCTACAGTTACAAAACTGTTGTTATATGTTTGGGATCTAAGTTTTTGTCTCTCACTGTTTGAGTTTACTGTTAGTGTATTTGCATAGATCTCTGTTGTCTTATTTAGAGGATTGTAATATCACTGTTAAGATAGGGTTTTCATCTCACTGTTAGAGATCTAGCTTTATTGTTTATCTTAAGATCAGATTTCTATTCTACTGTCACTGCCCTATATGTTGTTCTGTACTTCAGATCTAAAGGAATTTTGCTTTGAAATTTAAAAGAGACTGTTGTTTTCTTCTTACCCTAAAATTCTAACAATGATACAAAGGAGGAAACGAGTGTCGCGAGTAAGAAAGTAGTTCCAACAGTGGAACATACCTATTCTCAATACAAGGAAGTGCATGCAGGATATGGACTCCAGGGGGAATGTTTCCTCTTGGGGTATAGGGTGTCAAGATGAAAAGGATATAAAAAAGGTTATTCTTGGCTGATGATGCAAATTGCATGAGATAATAGGCTTATAATGCAAAAGTGGGAACCAAAAATAGGCTCAATACTACAAGTGAGAGGGTGAGATGCAATTACAACTTAAGTTCAAATAATTTCCTTTTTCATAAATTTAGTCCCCTAGAACCGAAAATGTATAAAATAATACCCAGGAGAACTCTTCTAGCCACTAATGTCTAGAGTATTTATTTTTTTGAAATTAGTCTACTTGGTATGAAAAAGGGTTAAACCTACACCAAATAAACGTCCTTTCAGATCCAATTAACGAGTGTGAAAGAGACAAGTTCACTCGACAATCTTTTCTCTTTTTGAGAGAATCGAAAAAGATCTTAAAAAAGACTCGAGGATGTTGTTTTAATTAACATATGATGGGGGAGGCCAAGGCTCTCGTGCATAACTTCTGTCAAAAGTCAGTAACTCATGGATAGCTGACACAATCTTGGGAAAACCCAAAGCTTTCCAAGTCGAGGAGGATAAAATACTTGCAGAGGTTACCTTATCTACAATATATCGAAGAATGTTGTTGGCACAAGGGCAGACCCGGGGTTCAACGCTTAAAAAACACACCAACAAAACCTTAAATACCGACCCTTTCGGAAACACCTGCAAAGCAAATGAAGTCTCACCCGAGGTAGAGGCAGGAGGGTTGTAGGACTCACTACAACCAAGCTGGGACACAGATCTGTGATTACAACACTTAACAAAGTACTTAGACAACAATATGCGTTAGTTCATGAGTCTCATTCACATTGCATATTAACCTTTATTACAAATCAACACAGTAACAATAAAGATCAAGCACATCTAATCACTTAGCACATAGCATTATCTCAGATCTAGCATTCATTTATCTTTACTACCAATAAGCACTAAGAAACAACATCAGATGCATTCATTATACATTATAACAACAGTACTAAGCATAATCCATATCGCACAAAGCACAAAAAGACACGGGATATACGTGGTTCACCCCAATGTGGGGCTACGTCCACAAACGACTTCTTCTTCTTTATTAGTCTTCAATCTTCTTACATTCATCTGCTCCTGTGCATAAAACCACAGAGCCCAACTCCGTAGAGGACAGGAGATCTGTGCACTGCAACACAACATATGGTGCACATAGCCAATCATATCTTCTTCTTACATCATCTAGCTACTTATTTATACAATTACAAAAAATCCTAATCATGGGTAAACCCATGGGTCAACATCCCATAACCCATTACATAAACCCTAGTACACCCTTTATTGGTTCCACAAGCCCACAAAACAAGTGAGATCCCGTGATCTCCACTCCACCTGGGCACTCCATCTTCGTCTAGCTTGTCGAAGTCCCAAAAGTGGTCAAACATGACCAATATTTCCTCAAAACTTGGACAAGGGCCAACAGGTCCCCAACACTCACCTGTGACTCGTCCCAAGTCACTCAGATCTTGGAAACGTTTTTTCAAAGGCCTCGAACTTAGCTCGAGCTGCCTCAACTTGTTATTTTTCCAAATATTCCTTCTCGATGAACTCTTGAATCACTTGCTTTGTAACAGGCCCTTCTAGGCGTTGTTCCACTATCGTAACTAGTTGGTCTAGCTGTGAGACTTGGCCTTCAATCTCTTTGAAAATCATGTAGGATTTGTCCTGCACCGATTGTAATCTCTATGTAACTTCCATGATTCTAATCTGGATAGCAGTAATCTGCTGCTGGACTCTGCGCTGCTCCTGTGATCTCTTCATTTGCTCAACCACAATAAGTAGCTTCATCTATGCTTGCACGGTGGATTCCTGTTGCTACGCCTCCTGGAGCTATGATTCCAGTTTCCTCATCTCTAGGTCTTCTACGAGGCATTCATAGGTCTGTGCGCTTAGATCACTTAATCGTCTACATTCTAATGCGAGGATCTTGATCCTTCCAACTGTACTCTTGGATGCTTCCTCCCTTTGGTCGTGCACTTCTTGCGGAGTGCTTGACACTGCTTGGAGATATAACTCTTTTATCCATGCTTGAAGTTGTTGAATGGCCTCAACGAGCTTCCCCACTTGCATCTCGACTGACTCTGGTTCCTCCTGTACCAAGCCTGGCGCAGAGCGAATTACTTTAGTCACCACTTCCTTGACCGCAGTCTACTCTATGAGTAGCTGGTCTTTTTCTTCCTATATCTTCGCATTGTTCTGCTCGAACATCGTCTGAAGTTCATCTTTCTCCTTTTCGTAGGCAGTTACACAAGATTGCGCAACTCGTGGTTGCTCCATGACCTCTTCCTTTTCTTTCTTTGAGGCTTTTGTAGCCTGTTCCTTTTCTTCCTGGACTCACTGAAGCCAAGCCTCCGTTGCATCTGTTAATATTCATAATTGGGCAGGCTCGTCCCCCAATTCTGCAATCTTCGATGAAGAAAGCACATTAGGTATTGTGCGGCTCGAATGGATGGCTTTCTCTGTCTCCTTTTGCTCCTTCTCAATTCTTTCGTACAACATCTCTTGATTTTCTCCATATCACTGTAAGATATATTCTAAAGCATCCTCCACGACTATGATGATTAGATTGAAATCATCTTCTGTGAGAGTGGCCCTCATCTTGGGCTTAGTGGCACACGCCTTCTTTCTTATGGAAGGATTATGTGGAGAAACCTTCCTCTTCTTTGATGTTTCGACCTCTGTAGGGGGATCCTTCAGCGGTGTAACTTCGCCTTTTCCTTGATTTTCTCCTTCTTCCCCTCCTTCTTCTTGATGTACTTCATCTCCTCCTCCTCCTGTGGGAGAGTCAGGCCCACTGTCCTCTGAGGCATTGTCCTCCTCATCAGTTTCTATGTTCTACACTTCCTCCTTTTTCTTCTTTTTCTTCATGCTAGTTTATCCATCATGCTCGACCCGAGTGACCAAGGGGCTTCCAATAGTGTTGAGGTCGAAGGGTTCTACATCGTCAACCAGTACAAGAAACTCCGTCGGCCATTCTTTGGTGATATCCTCCATATTTTAGTCGGTTAGTTTATAATAGGATTGTAGCTCCTCCTTTCTCTCATCCCTATGTGCAGTGATATAGATAAAGTGTTGATATGGATAGAACTTCACTAGCGGTCTGTACTGGTGAAATGTGTTCGATGTTATTCGTGGAAATGCCTCAATAACACGCTTCAGCTGCTGGTAACAAGCATGGAAGACACCGTTTGATTGCCACTGCTTCGACATATCATTTTTGTACCACAAGGTGGAGAACCTCACGGCCAACGGCTGTGATGGCTCAACTTCTAGAAATGTCTCTCCTTCCGGCATCTGCCAAGCGACAAATGCGATCAATACCAGTAACCAACTAAAGTGGAACTCATAGCCCTGTTCCTACACTTCACGACATTTCTTCTCGAGCTCATTGATGAGGTAACTCGCCTAGTTCATTTGCATTCCATACATGCACTTTCCTGTGAGGTCGACTACGAATTCTGTGACTTGTGTGGGATGATTCTTTCTGATGAGATTGCCATCTATAAGATGACAATCTAGGTGCACTATGCCATCCTATATGGAGGCTACCTTGTAGCCTCACTTTCCCTTTTCTACATCACCATAATCCTCCTTTATGTGTTGTGCCAGGGAGCGATCGAAAGTCTTCCCTGGGTAGAACTGTTGAGGGTCTGGTCCCTGCATGGTCAGTGCTATAATCAATTGGATCAATGCTTGATCCATAGTGACGCTCCTGTCGAGCCACAAATATCCTCAGTGGTAGCACGACAAGAGGAGTTTAACACAAGCGTTAACCTCCAGATGTTGACCGAAGTGAAGGATCTTCATTACATTAAGGATCGTTGACTACGCCAGCTCCTTAATCCATGGCTGGGAGACTATGCACAGCTTCTTCCCAATCATATTCATCAAACACCTATGGGGAACGAACATGGTGTCGTTCTTTCTGTCGCCAAGGTTAAAGTCGTTGTTCTTTGAAACTGGGATCTATCCTAGCTGAGGTCCAACTACGCGTATCCCCTTCGGGATGTATGCACTGATTAACGTATACTCAAATTCGCATGGGATATTGTCGCGGGTAACTGCGCCAGCTAAAGGCGGTATGTAATCTGGCAAGACTGACGAGATCTGCTTCACGTTAGCTAGATTGTCGTGGTGCTTGATTCGCTTCTCAGTAGCATGGCCAGAACGTCGTCCAGTCGAGGGGGATGCTTAAAATCTGCCAGTCGACGATGATTGTATTCCTACATACATCACTTTCTCAGCCATGAGGTCTACAAGAATCTCTTCCATGGACTTCTCTAATGCGCTTGGTTCGCTCGAAATTCACACTTGTAACAAAATGGATCAGGTAGGAGAATGAACAAGCGAGGTAGTCAAATGGATGGCAAGGTCTAGAAAGCACAGTGTGATGTACAATCGATTCTTTGTTAGCTTGGATATTCACAGGTGGAAAAAGGTGGTCTCGACACAGTGTTCGACGGGTTAAATAAGCTTGTGTCGTAACAGATTCCTCCAACGGGCAGGAATGCATCCATCAATGTGAATCCGTCCATTATGGCGCAGTCTCAATGATCCATTTGCTTATAAATGTGTTTTCTAGCCGTTCTGGGGCGTCATTCTAATGGTCGGGGAACCTCCAATGGTCATATAGCTTCGTCGTGGAAAAGTCCCATTCTGCGTGGTTCTGCTCTTCCGATGAGGTTCAGGGCCTGAAAGCCTTCCTCCTGCGAAGTCTTCTCTAGAACTTCTTGTAGTTTTTTTAATTTGGATTTCTTCTTATTGAACTTTCTTGCCTTCTTTCTTATGATCTTGTGGAAATTTGGCATACATGCATATATTGAAGAAATTTCAATGTTGTACCCATTCACTGTTCACTATGTGGGGTTGGTGGAAGACATTTGTGATGGGTATATTAGAAGTTCCATCACATTTCAAGAGAGTTCTGACAAAGATTCTACATATGGAAATGACAAATGATGATAATGAGACGTGGACTATCTCAAATATTATGTGTGGGGTCAATGGATGTCATTAATCCATTGACGAGATATAATCCCTAAGCAATTAACCATTAAACTACCTAACCCTTAACCCTGAAATACCTTATCCCTTGACCCTTAATACCTTAAACTGTAACCCCCCCTGATCCACTTAACCCCCAACAACTCAACAAATTAACTATTTAGACACAGTAGGCGTTAAATTGGAAGCCAAATAGGAAGCCAAACTAGAAGCTATAAAGGAAGCTAAGATGGATGCTAACTAGGAAGCTAAATTGGAAGCAAAATTAGAAGCTAAACTCGAAGCTAAACTAGAAGCTACACTTGGCATTAACTTGGGCGATAAATGGGGCACTAAATTGGGCACTAAAGTAGGCGATAAAGAAGGTGATAAATCAAGCGCTAAATTAGGATGCTAACTAGGAAGCTAAACTGGAAGCTAAAGCAGAAGATAAACTTGAAGCTAAACTCGAAGATAAAATAGAAGCTCCACTTGGTGCTAACTTGGGCAATAAATAGGGCACTAAATTGGGCGCTAAAGTAGGTGATAAAGCAGACGATAAATTAGGTGCTAAGTTAGGCTCTAAAGTAGGTGCTAATAGCACCTAATTTAGCGTTGAATTGTGTTGCTCGACACAAATAACACTCAAAATAGTTCCATCCTCATAAATAGCACTGAGTTTTTCAAAAAAGTGGAGAAAAATATATTAAAACAGATAATGGAAGCAAAAAACAGAGCTAAAAAGGAAGCTAATCACAAGGATTTGTTGTATTGAAACAACAGAGGAGATTGGTGTCTCATGGAGTTCGTTGCCTACAAACAACTATGGGGATTGGTGTTTCCAGTAAGTTGGTGACTACAAACATTTGTAACCGTAGGTTGGTGCCAACAAATCTATAATAAAAAAAAACATTTTTGTGGTTTTCTCCTGAAAGGGTAAAATATAGTCTTATACTGATTCACCCCACCGCCCCCTGCCCCCTCTTTTCAGTATAAGTGTGTGCTCAACAAGCCAACATATCTTTCTCTTTAGAGATAAGCTACCACCATTCTAGCCAGTTTGTGTTCTACAATATTCTACTATTTTATTCTACAATATTCTACTATTTTATTCGTTAATAGAAGTTGGGTTTCACTATATTGTTGTACTCTCTGCGATATTTCTATGTGTGTTTTATTTAGTTCTCAATACAATTAGTATCACTTTTAACATAAAAATATAAATAATATTAGAGAATATGTAATAAAACCATAGATGATTTTAAGGATGAAAATTTATTTTAAAATGTAAAAACCTTGAAGAATCTTACTAATCCTTCATATGCCAACTATAAATGTTTGACAATATTTTTTGTAAAAATATTTAAATTTCATAAGATTTTATATAGTTTGTATAATTCTGTTTATATAGTTTGTATAATTCTGTATTGAGGAATTGTGAAAGAAAAAATATGTATAATTAATTATGAAAAAAAAAATATGAGAATTTAATTGTGTCGAGGACTTGTGAAAGAAAAAGTTAAAATATGTATAATTACTCATAAAATATTGAAGAGTATAAAATTTCAATACCAACAAATTATTTGAAATCTTTATCACCCATAAATTGTTTAGTGAAAGAAACTTTTGAGACCATGTGCATGTGTTTCTTTTCAATTCAATCCATTGACAGACACATGCCGTATTGAAAACTCTGTTTTATTTTTTTAATTTTCCACAACGAAACCATTTAAAAAACAGGCATGAGATTTATTAAACATATTTGTAATATGGCAGCGTCCAACTCGTTTTTTCTGCACATCAATCTTGCCATGCGTCACAAGAACGAATGGCCATGCCTATTACAGAATTGAATTGAATTGAATAGACGATTTGACTCTAAACTAACCATACGAACACAAATGACGATTTGACTCTAAATGAACCAAAACTACTTCACCATACGAACACAAAGTCAGTCGAACAGGAACACACAATTTTCGACTGCATTTATTCTCTCCCATGCTTACCATGCAAAACAATGTAATTAGCCGAAGTTCATGGTGCCGGAGTTAGTTTGATCGCCGCCGGGGTTGAATTGGATGCCACTATTGTGGGAGTTGTTTTGGGAGATGGGGGTAGGCTTCGGCTCTGTCTGCGGCTTCCAGTTCAAGTTCACCTCCGGCTTCCGCTTCGGCGCCAAGTTCACCGCCAAGTTCACCTGCTGTGGCTTCGTCTGTGGCTTCGGCTTCGGCTTCATGTTGTTGGGCATTGTACACGAGTACTGGATGGCACTCTTGGTATCAATATTGCCTTCACTTCAACTCAATCTGTTAAACTGCATAAAGGCGCATCAATACATAACGTGGACATATAATAGCTGTAACACCAAATATACCTACAACTTACAATACCATACCAGTATACAATTTTGCACTGTTAAGTTTGCACAGTTTATGACATTACAGAGTAAAAACTTAACATTCGTATACCTCAGGACGGGAATACTCAATGGGACCCCAAAACCGCCTTCACTTCAACTCAATCTGCTAAACTGCATAAAGGCGCATCAATACATAACGTGGACATATAATAGCTGTAACACCAAATATACCTACAACTTACAATACCATACCAGTATACAATTTTGCACAGCTTATGACATTACAGAAAGTAAAAACTTAACATTCCTATACCTTAGGACGGGGATACTCAACCGGAGCCCAAAGTTGGTAAGCAAGAGGTGAAAAATACAGTAGCATAACCCTCGTTATATAGGAACGGGCTGACTCCAAACTAGGATTATTAAACAAAATTATTAAAAAAATAAAACATTAAAATAATGACGTAGATCAATAATGCAAAGTCCAAAGTCCAGCGTCACGAGAATGACGTAGATCCATAATGCAAAGTCCAGTGTCTAAATGCTTAACGCTAGGTCACGATGCGGGTCTAAGTTGTAAATTAATTTATTCGCGCAACTGGGGAGACGAGCAAAACACATCAGCGCCGTTGACGAACAATTTAATGATGGAGTGTATACAGTGGAAACTGAAGTTACTTTACATCCAACTGTGTATATGACAGCTGCAAATCATGTAATGTATTCTTCCATTCATTTGATATTTTTTAAAAGTATTAAACTGTATATTATTGAAAACAGTGTAATGTTACTTTAATGATGGAGTGTATACATCCAGCTGTGTACAGTGGGAACTAAAGTTACTTTACATCCAGCTGTGTACATGACAGCGTGCAAAGCATGTAATGTGCACCCCAAGGATTACTAAATATCGTTGTGGAGGGTTATTACATATCATGGGTTTGTTTTTTTAATAAAAACATGCTTTCATTTTTATTAGAAGTAAGCTAACGACGCTACCATTTGGGATTCCGACCAACGTCGAACGTCCCATCTCCGGCGAAGGTATCTATCGGCTCCATTAACGTCGTGGGGTGGGTAGCTTCAGCTTCCGTTTCCGTTTAGGCTGTCTGTGGATGGTATGGAGTCAGCATGACCATGCAGTGTGCTGCATCCGTCTGTCAGTGCATACCATGCATGCATCCTCCATCCAGCTGGACGATGTGACGATGTGAGCCACCAAACCTCCGATGAGTTGTTGGTGCGAGTTAAGGTACATAATAGCCGCACTTACCTTCTCAGACCTTTCATAAACTTCAACCGCCATCGTGCTGCAGTTGAAAATTTGAAATTTAAAATTTAAACTAGCGCGCTTCAGGGAAAGAATTGGAGGACTCCGACAAGGCCCTTTGGATCGATTCCGGCAATCTCAAAGCGTTCTATAGGAAAGGCCACGCTCTGGTCGGGCTGAGGCAGTATGCGGCGGCGGCATGCGAATGTCTGGAGAAAGCAGCGGCATGCGAATGCATTTCATTTTGCATCCCTTGCAGAAATGGCATCGTGGCTATCAACCTTTCTTTTTTATACTTGTTTTTTTAATAAATGGCATCGTGGCTATCAAGCTCGCTTTGGCCAATGGATTGAAGAACAATGAATTCATGTTCACGGGATACCCTGTCGTGGGGTTGCAGAACCGCATGCAGACATCCGGATCGTGTCGATTTAATATTGTCGTGATTCCTCTTTGTTTTTTAATTACTTCCTGCTATCGGTTTATGAACAGCGGGGTAAAAGGCATTATAAATGCATGTTTTTTCATGCAGATTGGGCAAAACCTGACCAAAGCAACTTAAACAAAGGAAGCTGAGTCGATTATGGAGAGGCTCGTTGGTTTGAGACTGAGTTTGGGTCTGCTCTTCTCCCTTTTCCTATCCTCTTGCCTTGCAGCTTCGGTTCAGGACGATAAAAATACGATTCAGAGCTTAAGCGGACGGAATATGGTTGCCCAGTTCCTGGCCTTAAGCGGACGGAATATGGTTGCCCAGTTCCTGGCTCCACATAACCAAATGAGGGCCAAAGTTGGAGACCCGCCTCTAAGATGGATTCAGACGCTTGCCCACTACGCACAGTGGTGGGAGAACCAGAGTCGGTGGGATTGTAGTTTAACGCATTCCAATGGGCCATATGGGGAGAATATATTCTTGGGAAGTGGCAAAAATTGACAGCCCAAGGATGCAGTCTCTGCATGGATTGGAGAATACAGATGGTATAACTATAACATAAACTCCTGCAATGGCTATCAACAATGCAGCCACTACACCCAGATTGTATGGAGAAAATCAAGAAGTGTTGGATGTACCAGAGTCGTATGCTACAACGGGGATGTGTTCATGACATGCAACTATTTCCCTCATGGCAACTATCTTGGACAGAAGCCATACTGATTCTAATACTGATATGGCTTTGTGTTTTGCTACTTGTGTGGCTGAGTGCTCTCTATTCTGTCAATTCTTGCTATTATACAGTGACAATACTAAATTGGTTATGTTGTGAAACTGGTTACAGGTTATACATGTAGAATGGGTATGTATATAGTGAATTCAAAAGAGTGTTTTCCAAATCTTTCTCAGTTTTGCTAGATTGTTGAGATTGTGTGAATATATTTTTAAATTTAAGTATTAGATAATCATTCTTTTATGAATTTTTAAGAGGTTGTTTGTAATTATGAAAATTTTGTAGTTTTGTTGAAGGCATGTAAGTACTTGCTTTTGCTTGCCCTAGCCCTAAACTTATCAATAGACAAAACCTGGTAACTAAACTACCTTATATTTCTACACTTCATATTTATCAATAAACAAAACCTCTAAACCAAACCACCTTATATTTTTACATTTTCAATTTTCAAGCATTTCACACTCCATCAGTTTTGTAAGTCGGATTTTCCGAAAAAGCCAAGTTCTGTACTTGAACGAATTCGTTCATGGATCCCTGTACATGAATTCATCAAAATTACAAGATTACAGACGGAAAATTTGCACCATGCTTATCATATGCCCTCTACCAAAACGCAGTGGAGATTTTCAATTCTTTATGCTCCCATTTTTGCGCTTGATAATTTGTGGAGTTGTTGCTTGGATTGTTCATTTAATGAATTGTCATATTGTTAATTTAATGGATTGTTCATTTAATATTGTTCATGGTCGTAAATTGTATCAAGTAGAAAATTAAGATTAAGTTCAATATGATACTATAGGTTTAGTTTGAAGTTAATACCTAGTAAGAGTAGTTTCAAAGGCTTAAAGGCTCATGATTATGAGTTATACGGTTTATCCATTGGGACCCACTATTATAATAAATAATAAACAAAGAACAACTACAATACTATGGCAATACATTCCCAAGAGAGGAAAGAAAGTACCATCTAGTAATCAAACTGAAAATAGGAAGGAAAAAAACCAACAAAGACTATGTTTTTATAATTTTCATTCTAGTCTTAGGATCATTAATAGCATTGGATCAAAATTGATGTAGGTTAGGGCCTTTCCTACCTATATTTCTTCAAGATTTGGTCAAGTGGAATCTTTTGAAGCTTTCTTCAACAACCCTAATTGACAACCTTTAATAGCACATAAGAATGAGCAAGAGATGGAATTGGCCAATAATCATAGAGGCATCATTGTCTATAGGTAAGTTGGCATGAAATCTAGGAACCATTAATCAAAAGAAAGTAGTTATTATGTTATCTCAAATAGATATAAAGCATCTATGAAACAATGAAATCAAAATATGTAGTAGGAGGTCATTTTACTAACACTTCGGTGTTGAGAATAATAGTTTAGATATTGAGACAAGACTACCTGCTAACGCTTGGAACAAAGCTTCTAGGTTCCTCACTAATGCTCAACCATAAACTAAACTTGTTGACACTGAATCATGTCATGACCCTAAATCAACATCTTTACTCTTCTATTCTAATTATCATTGCCTATATTTAATTTTGCAACATGTCAATAACTTTTACCTAGAAGATAGAGAGGAAACTAGGACATCAAACCTTTGATTTTGCAACATGTCAATAACTTTTACCCCCCCAAGAAAAGAGAGAGGAAACTAGGCGATATTATCTCCTAGAGGGAGCCTCCTCCCTGACATTGTGATGCCTAATCTCAACAAAATGCAGTTCCAACATCTTTACTCTTCTATTCTAATTACCATTGCCTATCAACCCGCCAATAGCTTTACCTAAAAAAAAAACTAGAGAGGAAACTAACGATATTATCTCCTAGAGGGAGCCTCCTCCTTGACAATGTGATGCCTAATCTCAACAAAATGTAGTTCCCTTCAAAATTAATTTGCACTTTTGTACATATTTGCAAACTTTGAATGTACCTTTCTCTTTTTCTCTCATGCCTCCTTCTATACTATAGCTTGTAAAGACACCTTGGACCACGCTATTTGTTGTTGAGGCAAGTGGTAACAACTCCTCGAGGGGAGAGCTATTATTACCATTTTTAACCATTGCTTCCTATTGTGTTCTCCACAAAGATGGAATAACAACGAAAAATACAACCATGTAATGGTCATGTGGCAAAGGGAATTAAATAAGTCTTAGAAGTAGCAACTTGAAATGTAAGAACATCTACAATAGCAACAAATAGGTGATAATAATAGAAAAAGTGTTGCCTCTTTTAGCATACAATGTGATTGAAATTTTGCAATAATTCTTCACTACATATCAACCATGTTTCATGTCATGTATCTCATGATTATGTATTGAAAATCCAAGGGGAATTTGTGTTCAAGGAAAATTTTAGGGGCTAAATTTTTCCCATGGCTTAATTTTCCACATTTTCTTCGAGAAAATGATTCATCAATTTCCATTTTATTCAGCCAAATTTTATAAGATAAAAGTATTTTACTCTTAAAAATGAAATGTTCTAGAAACTATATAAAATCCTTTACCAATTTCAATATTCTTAAAAAATTATTGCCAACCATTTTATGGTTGACACTTTAAGTCTCACAAGGTTTTTTACACTTTAAAATAAGTATGGATTCTTAAAACTTTCCATGTTTGTGTTAAAGAAAACCAGGGTGATGTGCATTTACCTTGTGAGGAATTATTATGTTTACGAAAGAATCAACCGATGAGCCAACTATTTTCTATATTTTCTTATAAGTTATTGACATAATTATATTTATTATGAGTTAACCTCATAGAAACTAATGAGTATGAGTCTCAATTCATTGATGTCATTATGCCGATTTTGAACTAGCCTCATCTACACTAATAGGGGCCAATGTGCATTTATTCATCTCAATATCTCAATTATGAGTGAAGTTCATTTAAACTGATAGGTTTGACATAAAATATGAGGACATATCATTTTACATATGTTTTTCACTAAACCTCCTTAACCATCCCAAATATTTTGGCAAAAACCATATCATGAATTTCTCATCCCATGGACATCATTATCTTGATTACGGGAAAAGTCTCATATAAAGTGATATGGGGAATCTCAAGTCATTGACATCATTATGCCAATTTTTAGTTGGCATAATATAAACTAATAGGGGGATCTCTAATCATTCATCTAAATGTCTCGATTATGAGTTAGCCTTACTTAAACTAAAAGGTTTGATAAAAATGGTAAGATGATATCTCATTTGACATGCATTATTCACTAAATCTCTTTAACCATTCCTCTATTGGTGGGGACTCTAGCATGGATTCCTAAAGTAGATATCGCACCTGTATTTCCAACATTCAAAACAAAGGAGCGTTCTAGAATTGAATTGTAGCATGATGTTGCAAAAATCATGGTATGGTCTACAACTATGCAATATAACTTTTTTCTGTGATTGAATCTCTGTAATAAATTAGTCTTTAACTTCAATCTTGAAGGATTTTTTATTCATTATAAGACATATTTATTGACATAGTTGAAGGATTTTTTATTCATTATAAGACACATTCATTGACATAGTTCCACTCATAACTTAGACATTTCAATCTTACAACCTAAAGAAGTTTCCACTCAACCAACACAAACCAATGACTTTACTCAAAAATACACCTCAACCATTAAGCTTAGAAGACAATAATTAAATTGTATTTAATCTTAATGAATGAGTGCTACTGATTCCTTTATCAATTGCATAACTTTTCGCCCTTTTTTCCAGAAAGAGAATTAACACAATTATATTAAGAAAATATAATTTTACATCTAGCTCGACTGCTTTTAAAGTCAAGGCAGCATATAGCTGACCACTAAGAGAAAAACAAAGAAAAAAATAATTCAAATGCACATCCAAGGAGAGCTCCATACAGGACATTAAATCTCCAACAAATACAACCAAAACAAGAAGCCAGAATTCAGAACCACCATAGTCTAGAAAAAGTATCAAATACATATTCTAGCTAGGACTCAAAACTGAGATAAACTTCCAAAAAATGGGACAGAAGTAGGGGTCCACAAATAGATGTTGATAAGGCTTCGTTGTCCCTCCAAACTACTAGACCACTTGTGAAACAAGATATATCCTTCCAGTTCCAGAAGAGCTTTTTTGGATTGCTCATCCGCTTCCTTATTGAATTCATGATAAATGTGAAAAAAGTTGGTGGCCAAAACTTCCTTCTTAACATCTTGAATCTTTGTTTCCAGCCTTCTATGGAACTAACACGCAGATCACTCTTGGTATTTAACCAGTCTATGATAGCTTTAGAGTCTCTCATAATCTGAAGCTTATGGATGGAAAAAATGATTAGCTATGAAACGTGTTGCCCAAACTCTCATAAGTTCTTCCTTCGTATTAGTTCCAACTCCACAATTTAAGAACCATTTATAAATTGTTGATGCTAAGAGTTTTATGATACCCCCAATGCCACTACAACGCCCATCTTCCTGGGTTGCTCCATAAATACATGCCACCGAGTACTCAAGTGTTTGTTCTATCCAACATGAGCGAAGAGGAGGACTAAACATTTTGGCCACATGTTTATGTAAGAAGCCAAGTGTCTTTATAACCACCGAATGAACTGAAAGCTCCTTCCTTCAAAGATAGTTGCATTCATTTCTAACCACATAAACCAACAAATATGTGGAGCAAGACTAGATGAAACAATCTTATTCTTTGTCCAATTAGATAGACAATCATCTAAGTCAATCCCACTCCAATCCTTATTGAACTTTTTGACAAATTTAATTTTCAGCCATATACGTTTAGTAAATGGACAATGTATGAACAGTGAGCACTATATTTACTTTTCATCCCTTTCTATAAATGGAAACGCCTCTGTGCCCTTCCATTGTAACGCCCCCCACCATCCAAGACCTCATTGGCAATGCTACCCAAATACCTCATATTTCTAAAATTAGCTCGATAATTAATTTGTAACGCCCCGTTCTTTCAATTGTGCCCAATTCCACAAAGGAACATACATACATAATTACATATATGTCCGGTGTGTGTGTGTGTGTGTGTGTGATGTGTGCGGTGTGTAGCATGCATTTCTAATGAATTTAAAAACAAAATAACACGAGTTATCGCTACCATACGTGTACTCGGAATTGATAGAAATTCATGCATGCAACAAAACACATGATAATATTTCAAGAATCACAAACATGAATAAACATACATAATTAAGCATGTAAATGATAATTTATATTTTAATAGATGACCACTAACTACATGCATACCTTCCATGCTCCTCCCAACCTTAGACCGTGCTGTGCAAAAATCACAGCAATGGTCACCCCTGAGTTGGGATTAAGCTCCACCGGGTAAGGGAATACTAGGCTTGGCAACAACAACAAGGAAGTTGCATGTAACAACGTAGAAGGATATTTTATCCCAGGAGCCACCTACTTCACAACCCATAGACCCTCATCCCCACACTACGCTCCACCCCAGGAGGTTACACTTTCACTAATACAAGTCCATCGACTTCTACACCTCCCTTACCATGGGCTTCAACAACAGCCGGACCAAAAGTCTCAGAGTATTGTAGCTTCCATGGGACTCCTTCCAGAGAACTCACTTCCCAACAAACTCTCACCGAGAGTTTCTCACATTCCCATTAACCCGCTTCTTCAATTCATCTCCTAAGCAACAATCAACAACATTCCACTACACATGGGTAACGACAGCAACAAAACTGCATGGGCAACCAAAAATGGCAAATGCTTAATGCTAAGTCACAACACGACTCAAGCAATTACAATTGTGTCAGGATTCACATGAGACACACATGATAACTCAAGTACTCGCATTCCAAAGGTGTACTCAGGATACGTGAGGCTATGATTATGGAGAAATTGATTGATGCGAATCCCTGGATGAATCAGAAAGGGTGGTAGACTTCCATAGAATTGTAAGGGTTGTGAGGAAACTTGAAAATGGTCTAGACACAAGGATGGGAACAACACCAGAGTTGGAAGCGAACCGAACGAAGTTGACTTTCCCACCTAAAAATGCATGCGCCTATGTTGACACATGTCTTCTTGAAGTCGCATGAGTTCCACTTAACACACGTTCCATTTTTCCTAGGAACTTAGGACAACAGGGTTTAAGTCAACCATAGCCTTTAAAATAATAAAATATTATTCCTTTAGAGGTAGACCCTTCTAGCTTATCCCCTAGGCCCTAGACACTTAGCCCCCCTTCCCATACCCTACCTAGTGGAGCTTAGTCCCCCATAACTCTTCTTCATGGTCGGGTTCACACAATAAACAAAGGTAATTCCTTTGTTAATGATGTGAGTACTTACATACAAAATCGCTCATTGGCCTTAACATCTGTCTCACCAGCATAATAAATACATAAGTATCTCACGAGTAAACACGGCCACCAAAATTTATAAACATAATTACAATTCAATGGGTCTCTACTTTTGGGTGTTACATCCATCCTCTGAGTTGAAGATTAATCCAAGTTAGAATTTTGTTTTCCACTGCCAGCCACAGAAAGAGTTTTACTTTTTGTTGGGTATTCCACTTCCACGGTTTCTTACGCCAACCTATGATCGTTGACTTATTTAAAGTAGAAAATAATGTTGCATATACATTCTTTGTCGAGAGTGAGCCTGATGAGTCGCCCCCGATCCATAAAATCTCATCTTCATTTTCAGATAATGAAACACCTGATGCTTGAAGAGCCCGCCCAAAATGATCCCATTATGCCGCCAGATCACCTGTAAGATCCATGTCCAAGATGTTGATCCAAGTAGATAGTAAAGAGTCTTGTCCATGAATTCTCCATACCTGAGCTAATACCGAGAAATGTTTCTTCCTAAGAACAATGAGAAGTGGAAGAGAAAGGAAGGATGAGCTACCCATCCCCAGAATTATATCCCTTCCAAGTGCTACATGATGGCCCGTGCCAGGCTTCAAGCTTAGCAAATTAGTAATCAAGGGGACATACTTTAATAGGCTATTCCAAATTTTTGAAGCCAAAGGTTGATGAAAAGAAATTGATCTGAGCCAGTTTTTGACTGTGATAAAAGGGAGATACTTCTTCTTTATCACTTTGTGCCAAATTTCTTCTTTGGTTAGAACACGCCAAAGGGTCATTGCCGCTGTTTCTGCTAAAATAAAATATATTTAAAAACACTGTGCACCAAAACGTTTTGCTGGAGATAAAGTCTCCCAACGAGCAAGTCTTTCACCTTCCTGATTGACCAGGGATTCAGGCATTGATCCAATTCTCCATAATCATCGCCTATGTATCTAGCACACACCTTTGGAATCCTATAGTCATACTTGAGTTATCCTGCAGGTCTCCTGTGAAGACCGACGCAATTGTATTCGCCTGATCCGTGTTGCGTCATAGCGTTTAACTGTTGCCTTACATTTCAAGTTGCTACTTCTAACACTTATTTAATTCCCTTTGCCAAATGTCCATTACATGGTTGTATTTTTTGTTGTTGTTCCATAATTGTGGAGAACTCAATAGGAAGCAATGGTTAAAAATGATAATAATAGCTCTCCCCTCGAGGAGTTGTTCCCACTTGCCTCAACAACAAATAGCATGGTCCAAGGTGTCTTTACAAGCTATAGTATAGAAGGAGGTATGAGAGAAAAAGAGAAAGGTACATTCAAAGTTTGCAAATATGTACAAAAGTGCAAATTAATTTTGAAGGGAACTACATTTTGTTGAGATTAGGCATCACAATGTCAAGAAGGAGGCTCCCTCTAGGAGATAATATCATTAGTTTCCTCTCTATTTTTTTTGGGTAAAAGCCATTGGCAAGTTGCAAAATCAAAGGTTTGATGTCCTAGTTTCCTCTCTATCTTGTAGGTAAAAGTTATTGACATGTTGTAAAATTAAAGATAGGCAATGGTAATTAGAATAGAAGAGTAAAGATGTTGGAATTGCATTTTGTTGAGATTAGGCATCATGATGTCAAGGAGGAGGCTCCCTCTAGGAGATAATATTATCGCCAGTTTCCCTCTCTCTATTTATTTTTTTGGGGTAAAAGCTATTGGCATGTTGCAAAATCAAAGGTTTGACGTCCTAGTTTCCTCTCTATCTCCTCTCTATCTTCTAGGTAAAAGTTTTTGACATGTTGCAAAATTAAAGATAGGCAATGGTAATTAGAATAGAAGAGTAAAGATGTTGATTTAGGGTCATGACATGATTCAGTGTCAACAAGTTATGGTTGAGCATTAGTGAGGAACCTAGAAGCTTTGTTCCAAGCTTTAGCGAGTAGTCTTGTCTCAATATCTAAACTATTATTCTCAACTCCAAAGTGTTAGTAAAATGACCTCCTACTACATATTTTGATTTCAATGGAAGGTAGAAGCTTACCTTGATACCTTGTCCTTAAAGAAAGATTCCAGTGTTTCATCAATGCTTTATATCTATTTGAGATAACATAATAGCTACTTTCTTTGGATTAATGGTTCCTAGATTTCACGCCAACTTACCTATAGACAATGATGCCTCTACAATTATTGGCCAATTCCATTCCTAACTCATTCTTATGTGCTATTAAAGGTTGTCAATTAGGGTTGTTGAAGAAAGCTTTCAAAAGATTCCACTTAACAAAATCTTGAAGAAATATAGATAGGAAAGGCCCTAACCTACATCAATTTTGATCCAATGCTATTAGTGATCCTAAGACTAGAATGAAAATTATAAAAACAGTCTTTGTTGGTTTTTTTCCTTCCTATTTTTAGTTTGATTACTCTGAGATGGTACTTTCTTTCCTCTCTAAGGATGTGTGCCATAGTATTGTAGTTTGCTGTTTATTATTTATTATAATAATTGGGTCCCAATGGGTAAACCGTATAACTCATAATCATGAGCCTTTAAGCCTTTGAAACTACTCTTACTAGGTATTAACTTCAAACTAAACCTATAATATCATATTGAACTTAATTTTCTACTTGATACAATTTACGACCATGAACAATATTAAATGAACAATCCATTAAATTAACAATATGACAATTCATTAAATGAACAATCCAAGCAACAACTCCACAAATTATCAAACGCAAAAATGGGAGCATAAAGAATTGAAAATCTCCACTGCGTTTTGGTAAAGGGCATATGATAAGCATGGTGCAAATTTTCCGCCTGTAATCTTGTAATTTTGATGAATTCATGTACAGGAATCCACGAACGAATTCGTTCAAGTACAGAACTTGGCTTTTTCGGAAAATCTGACTTACAAAACTGGTGGAGTGCGAAATGATTGAAAATTGAAAATGTAAAAATATAAGGTGGTTTGGTTTACAGGTTTTGTTTATTAATAAATATGAAATGTAGAAATATAAGGTAGTTTAGTTACCAGGTTTTGTCTATTGATAAGTTTAGGGCTAGGGCAGAAAAAGCATGTACTTACATGCCTTCAACAAAACTACAAAATTTTCATAATTATAAACAACCTCTTAAAAATTCATAAAAGAATGATTATCTAATACTTAAATTTAAAAATATATCCACACAATCTCAACAATCTAGCAAAACTGAGAAAGATTTGGAAAACACTCTTTTGAATTCACTATATACATACCCATTCTACATGTATAACCTGTAACCAGTTTCACAACATAACCAATTCCACTAACAAGTTTCTTTAATATTATGTCACTGTATAATAGCAAGAATTGACAGAAGAGAGAGCACTCAGCCACACAAGTAGCAAAACACAAAGCCATATCAGTATTAGAATCAGTATGGCTTCTGTCCAAGATAGTTGCCAGGAGGGAAATAGTTGCATGTCATGAACACATCCCCGTTGTAGCATACGACTCTGGCACATCCAACACTTCTTGATTTTCTCCATACAATCTGGGTGTAGTGGCCGCATTGTTGATAGCCATTGCAGGAGTTTCTGTTATAGTTATACCATCTGTATTCTCCAATCCATGCAGAGACTGCATCCTTGGGCTGTCAATCTTTGCCACTTCCCAAGAATATATTCTCCCCATATGGCCCATTGGAATGCGTTAAACTACAATCCCACCGACTCTGGTTCTCCCACCACTGCGCGTAGTGGGCAAGCGTTTGGATCCATCTTAGAGGCGGGTCTCCAACTTTGGCCCTCATTTGGTTCTGTGGAGCCAGGAACTGGGCAACCATATTCCGTCCGCTTAAGCTCTGAATCGTATTTTTATCGTCTTGAACCGAAGCTGCAAGGCAAGAGGATAGGAAAAGGGAGAAGAGCAGACCCAAACTCAGTCTCAAACCAACGAGCCTCTCCATGATCGACTCAGCTTCCTTTGTTTAAGTTGCTTTTGTCAGGTTTTGCCCAATCTGCATGAAAAAACATGCATTTATAATGCCTTTTACCCCGCTGTCCATAAATCGATAGCAGGAAGTAATTAAAAAACAAAGAGGAATCACGACAATATTAAATCGACACGATCCAGATGTCTGCATGCGGTTCTGAAACCCCACGACAGGGTATCCCGTGAACATGAATTCATTGTTCTTCAATCCATTGGCCAAAGCGAGCTTGATAACCACGATGCCATTTATTAAAAAAACAAGTATAAAAAAAAAGGTTGATAGCCACGATGCCATTTCTGCAAGGGATGCAAAATGAAATGCATTCGCATGCCACTGCTTTCTCCAGACATTCGCATGCCGCCGCCGCATACTGCCTCGTGGCCTTTCCTATAGAACGCTTTGAGATTGCCGGAATCGATCCAAAGGGCCTTGTCGGAATCCTCCAATTCTTTCCCTGAAGCGCGCTAGTTTAAATTTTAAATTTCAAATTTTTTCAAATTTTCAACTGCAGCACGATGGCGGTTGAAATTTATGAGAGGTCTGAGAAGGTAAGTGCGGCCATTATGTACCTTAACTCGCACCAACAACTCATGGGAGGTTTGGTGGCTCACATCGTCCGCTGGATGGAGGATGCATGCATGGCATGCACTGACAGACGGATGCAGCACACTGCATGACCCCATACCATCCACAGACAGCCTAAACGGAAACGGAAGCTGAAGCGACCCACCCCACGACGTTAACGGAGCCGATAGATACCTTCGCCGGAGATGGGACGTTCGACCTTGGTCGGAATCCCAAATGGATCCAAATGGTAGCGTCGTTAGCTTACTCTTTTTTATTATGGTTGATATTATCATGTTATTATTTTTTTTTTAAAGAATGGTTGTATTTATTTTGTCATCTGGTGTAAGATTAATTTATAAAGATTGCACATTCCACCTCACTTTATTACCACAACTAAAATATCCATTTGCAAATTGTGGTATGGAGTTTTCACGGAGTGTTTCAAAATGTGAAATAATGAATGGAGAAATAATATTCAATAGGAGAATGCTAAACAAACACAGCGAAATAATATTCTATAGGAGATACATCATACAAATATTGTTACTTACTATCGCCTAAATTATCGCCCATACAAATGGCTTAAGTTACGGAATACCATCTCTGTGTTGTCTCGGAGACTGAGAGGAAGAGAAATTTGATCCCGGCATTTCCTAATTCCACTGCATTAGGGATGCTTTTGATGTCATTCTGTGCTTTGTTTTTATCTTGGAGCATTCCAGTGCACATACAGCAACATTTAATGAAGATGCTACACTCATCTTGATCTACACGCTCACCCCCATTGAAAGGTGGAGATACAATGGCCGTGTCACCTTGATCTACACGCTCACCCTCATTGAAAGATGGAGATACAATGGCGGTGTGCAAGAAACCCAAAAGATGACGAACTTCTTGTTCACCTTGTTTTGGACATGACCATTGCTCTATCTTAAAAGGTTTGAAACAACGCGATATAAAATACATCAGCACACCCAAAAGCATCTTTTCGATATCAACGGCTGAGTTGAGCACCAATTCGAGTAGCTTTAGGAGAACGATCAAGGGGACTTGATTTTCAAGCATCAAAATGTCGTACAGTGTATAGCATGTAGCAAAACCAATCTGACCCTGATTGATGTGATCCCGTGATTTGTTTTTGTGTTGGACCATTTCAGTGCACATTCTACAACATTTAATGGAGATGTTACACTCACCTTGATCTACACGCTCAACCTGATTGAAAGGCGGAGATACCACGAACGTGTCCAAGAAACCCAAAAGATGATGAAAGTTTGATTGCTTTATATCAAAATTTTCGATCCTACCTTCCGCCTCGAAAGGGTAGAACAAACGGAATATACTTTCCACGAGCATATCCAAATCGTAAAGTATTTCGCGTGTAGCAAAAGCAAGCTTATTTAACCGAAAAATAGGGTCATAGCACTCCCTCTCCTCGAATCCTTCAAATTTCAGAGTTGTCAATACTTCTAGAATGAAGCAACCGTCCAAAATTAGCATCCGAGCGAGGGTCTGTCCATCGCAATCGATGTTTTCTTCGTAGCTGTCCCTGATTTCCTTCTCCATCTTCAGGATCTCCTCCCTTGCGCGATCGGCGAAATCCATATTAGTATTGAACCTCTTCATCATTCTACGCATCGCTCTTCCTTTGTGATGGCCCATTTGAGGAAGCTCTGCACTTCCGTGATGATGTGGACCCAATGAAACTCTTCGAGGGACATATGCTTCTTTTTTTGCATCCTTCAGCAAGTTGGGAACTCTTAATATGCACACAACGGACGACGGTCTGAGACGAACACGATTACTTTGTCTCTCTCTTATTACAGAGATTACTTTGTCTCTCTCTTATTACAGCTATGTCTCCGTTTCAGTGGAACTCTAAAAACTTTCTCCACCTTATACCTTCATTACATACTCAAATAAACCTCTAGTAATCATACTCAAATACTGGAAAGCTGCATTACATACTCAAATAAACCTGTAGTAATCATCAAAGTTATAAAGAAGCTAAGATTACTTCACACAGCAGCCAAAACATCGGTCTAGAATGGCCAGAAACACATGGGAGAAACTGGAAAGCAGATAAAGTCAGAAATCACATGACTCAAAAAACAATCTACTTCACAGCAGTTGGACGATTACATAATGGCAAGGTCGTAGCCTTCTATTTCTCAGATTAACTAATTCTTCTCGATTTCGAACAAAGCTATTACCTACACAACCCTTTCCTCTCTTCTTAAATAACTGAAATTAACATTAAAATTAAAAGTTAAAGTGAGAATCCCGTTTTAAAAGTTAAAGTAGAAATGTTTTAAAAGTTAAAATAGAATTGGAGAAATTTAAATGTTAATTTCAGTTTTCAAAACCTTTCTAAAATAAATTGCATTTCATTATACAATTTAATATATATATTCAAAAACTTAAAAAAATATAAAATACTAACTTTATTAATTCAAATTTTGGTTATGATGACTAACTTTATTAATTCAAATTTTGGTTATGATTGCAAAGTTAACAATGTATTAATATCAAATTATATTACTAATTTAAATTTAATCAAACATAATTTATTATTTTTATAATAAAATAAATTAATAATTTTTTTAATAATAAAATAAATTGAGAAAAATATAGCCTATCTTTTAATAATAAAATAAATTGAGAAAAATATAGATTATAGTGATTTCATTAATTTTATTAATTCATTATTTGACTACCAATTCCATAAATATCAAATAGACCATATCCAAAAGAATTTTATCACTTATAATCTCAAAATTAAGGATAATACACCCTATCCTATCCTCCATTGAGAGCATAGCTATGCTTAGATACTTAATTCACAAGAACAAGATAAACCATATGGATAACAAGACCAACTTCATGCCAATCCTTGGCTAAATCATTGGGGAATAAAATAAGAAATTATTCTACTGATGATATTAAAAATATTGTACTAGTTAAATTAAAAGAGAATCTATGGTGTGATAAAGAAGCAATAAAAGAAATGTTGGGTATGTGTTATATTCTTTGCATGTGTGTGTGTGGACGCGTCAGATATGGCAACTACGTCTGACTATCCCTCGTAGTAGTGCTATGTTTATGTCGTAGGTATGCCCCCCCTGGTTACGCGCAGCGCCCCAATTTTTTTTTCTTTTGGGCGGTTTACTAAAAATAATCTCAGTTTTAGGGATTAGGGTTTTGGTATCTACGAAATACCTAAAAACATTGTATATATTGTATATTGAATGGTGAAATTCGATATAATGATATAAGAAAGGTTTTCCCGATTGAGGGTTTCCAATATAAATCTCTGTGTACTATGTGAATGAGCCATTGATTAAATTCTGTTTTTCTTAAGAATCTATATGCATTGCTTTACTTCATAGGTTTAAAACTTACAAGAAAGACATATTGATCAACGGATGGAGTTGAAGTCTGCAACACTCTGCAACTAGGGTTTCATCCTCCAACGATTCTCCCCCCCTTTCATCCGTCGACCACCTCTGCACGCACCTGTCGCATTCTGCACAGGAGTTCTGATCGGCTCAGTAGAATGACCGCAGAAGGGGGGGCGAAAGCCCCCTCATAACGCAACATTGTAGAAAATTATCCAGAGAATGTTCGCGCATGCAGACCGTCCTTCGAACCACCTTCACACCTGCGAGAACAATACCTGCAAGAAGAAACGCATGGAAGCATAAGCACAAACATGGATGTGGAGACCTCGCATCCAAAAGAAGCTCGGGCCTGGATACCAGGGAAATGCATTCTACAAGCCCCGACTGCGCCCTAATACGTCATAAAGAGCAACAGAATAGGTGAACAGACTCAGTTCATGAGAGACCATGCCCTCATAGGCAAGTTCCTAGGCCTCTGGCCCTCAGAAAGAGAGCTGGCTTGCTGGATCAAAACCTGGTGGAACCCCAAGGGGGACTACGAGCTCCATCTGAGCTCTAAAGTATTCTTCATAGTCATATTCTACAAATTGGAGGACAAAGACTGTGTATTCGAAGGTGGACCCTATTTCTACAACTCGGCAGGGCTCTATCTGCGCTTCTGGAATGAACGCTTCTGCCCAGAAAAGGAAAAATTTTCCTACCCCGGTTTGGATTCGCCTTTATTCCCTACCTCAAGATTTTTGGTTAGAAGAAATTTTATCAGGAATCGACAATACTCTAGGCAAGCATGTCAAGTCCTCATAAGCCACCAAGAAAAGGGAATACATCTCTTATGCCAAAATATGTGTCTACATGGACATATCCAAAGCCCTCCGAGGAACAATCACCCTAGAATACCAGGATGAGGAATGGGCTCAAACCATAGATTACAAACACATACCATTCAGATGCAGGAAGTGTCATGAGCATGGACATATCTTCAGAGATTTCCCCCTCAATTGCCCCCCCAAGCCAACCGAGGAAGAGAAACCAAAGGATGGATTCACTCAGGTGCAAAATCGCAGAAGGAAAACGCAGAAGAAAACATCTACCAACAACGACAGGAAAAATCCCAACACCAACTTCTTTGAAGCCCTAATCAATCTCCCAGAGGCAGAAGAAGTAGAAAACCCCCACAAGGTTATGGAAATATAAGGCAACAATAACAAGGAAAACCAACAACCAAAGGAGCATCTAGCTCAGGGAATCCCAGGCGACCCACAGATCCGCCCAGACTCAAGAAAAGAACTAGAAAAGGAAGAAGACATAGTCATGGAAATGGATGAACATGACCTAGCAGGAATAGACCTAGACAGACTTGAATAATCTCTCACCAAAAAATACCTACAAACCCTATCAAAATATCAACTCAGAAAATTCCACAAGGTATTTTTGGACTCATCAGCAGGGGCCGCTATACGACTGGGCATCAGAGGAGATCCAAACTTCGATCAGAGAAGAAACCCAAAGGAGAACAAAAGGTGAGGTAGGAAAATGATGCAACAACTCATCAAGGAAGCAAACAACTACATGATCAACTCAGGACATATACACAATCTCTCTGAGAGCTCCTTTTCCCACCCAACAAACTGTTAACCATGAAGGTCATCACTTGGAACATTAGAGGTCTAAATGGATGATCCAAGCAAAGGATTCTCCGAAATTGCATCAAAATGGAAGAACCGGACATCCTCTTTCTCCAAGAAACCAAATGCATGGGGAAGACCATGGAAGAAATTATCAGAAGATGTTGGCGTACTTGCAATTTGTACCATACAGACTCAAAAGGTGCTGCAGGTGGCCTGGCCATCCTCTAGAACCCGGATACGGTCATTCTCGACCAAGGCTTTTCCACTCCAAGAACTCTCACAGACCATTATCCGGCCATAGGCTCTGATAAGGACGGGCTGATCATTAATGCCTATGGACTGCAAAACATTCATGAAAAATACCTTTTTCTTCAGAACATAGCTTACCTCAGCTCTATAGCCGAAAACCAGAGGTGGATCGTTGGGGGATACTTCAACATGATCCTCACACTAGAGGAAAAAAGAGGTGGGAAGAAGAGACTGGAACAAGATAGCATAAAATTCCAGGAGCTCCTAGATCAACACAAACTGGTAGACATAGAAAACAACAACGACACCTTCACCTGGACTAACAAGTGAACGGGACCCCAACAAATCACCTGCAGGCTTGATTGATTTATTCTCTTAGAGACCCTTCTCTTGGAAGGATCCCTCATAGAGTCCAACATCCTCCCCAAAGCAGGCTCAGACCATTGGTCAGTTCAACTCTGGGTTGACACTATGGCCTCCCCAAAGCTTAAACCCTTTAGATTTGAAAAGTTATGGCTTTCCCATCCAAAATTCCAAGAAATGGATCGTCACTGGTGGAACACGGCCAAAATCCAAAAGGGAACCAAAATGTATTGCTTCCAGCAGAAGCTCAAATACTTCAAGCAACAATTGCGAAAGTGGAACAAAGAAGTCTTTGGAAACATCTTCCAATAGAGAAAACTCCTGGAATAGAAGCTCGAAGCGCTACAGATGCAGGCTATTCAAATCAGGTACACCCCAACTCATCAACAGGAAGAGTAGCACATCAATCAGCAATTGGAAGAAAAGCTTAAACAAGAAGAAATTCTCTGGAGACAAAAATCCAGGGTTCAATGGCTCAAAGAAGGAGAAAAAAACACAAAATTCTTCCATCACTCTATGATCCACAGGCGCTTTATCAACCGCATAACAAAGCTGGAAAACGCTTAGGGCAGCACCCTACTCTCCCACCAGGACATCACGCAGGAGCTCACTGACTACTACAAAGACCTCCTCTCAGAGCCCCCGGACGATCGTGTTGAGGAAATCATAAGAGTGACAACCAACATCCCGACACTCATTACCCAAGAAAAAAATGAGGCCCTCATGACTCCCATAAGCCAGGCTAAAGTAGATCAGGCCATACAAGAGCTACCCACAGGCAAGGCTCCACACCCAGACGGCTTCACAACGAACTTCTTCCACTCTTGCTGGCCAATGTTAAGGGAAGAATTATGGAAACTTGTTGAGGAATCACACAGCTCTGGGAAAGTCCTTCCAACCCTCAATTCCACCTTCCTCACCTTGATACTCAAATAGGAGAGGGTAACCAATCCAAAGAATTTCATACCCATAGCACTCTGCAATGTGATCTACAAAATTATCTCTAAAATCATAGCTCTTAGACTCAAACCAATCCTCCCCTTCATCATCTCAAAGGAGCAATCGGGGTACGTTGAAGGAAGACAAATCATGGATATCGATTCTGGTCCACGAGGTTATCCACTCACTCAAAATCACATGCACTCCAGGTATGCTTCTAAAGCTTGATATCTCCAAAACATTTGATAAACTAAGTTGGCATTGCATAAGAGCTGTCTTAACAACCTTTGGCTTCAGCACCAACTGGACAGACTGGATCATGAACCTCATCACCTCAACCTTCTTCTCAATCCTGGTCAATGGCACCCCCTCCCAACCCTTCTCTCCCTCGCAGGGAATAAGGCAAGGCGACCCTCTTTCCCCTTTTCTCTTTGTAATAATGGTGGAGGGCTTGGGATTATATATAAAAGCCTCCATTGAAAACAGATCCCTGCAAGGCCTCCCTCTCCACGGGCTTCAACCTGCGGCCTAACACAGTCAATTCGTAGATGACACCATGCTCATGAACACCCCCATGGCACAAGAAGCTAACAAGATCAACTCCATCCTCTCTGATTTTAGCGAAGCCACCAATACTTCCTTTAACCTGGCTAAATCGCAATTGTTCTTCTTCAACACCCCGAAGGCCATCCAACAACATATCTCCCAGATTTTATCCATTCTTGTCTGCACCCTACCTACTCAATATTTAGGCCTCCCCTTTTTGGACTCAGCAGCCCGCAACCTTTTCTGGGACTCCCTCCTGCTCTCCATTTCCAATCGTCTTGGCACCTAGACCTTCCACTCCCTCAACCTCCCAGCTAGAACTACCCTCCTAAAGTTCGTTCTCCAAGCCATACTCGCCAACCTATTTTCTTCCCTAGCAGCCCCTCAATCTGTAATAAAGAAAATTCAAAATCTACAGAGGAACTTCCTATGGCACGGTCACAACCCAGACAAAAAATGGGTTCTGGTCAGCTGGGACAAAGTTTGCAAACTAAAATCTCTCAGAGGCCTGGGCCTCCATGACCTTGGCAAACTCAACAACACAATGGGAGCCAAAATCTAGTGGAAATGGATCAAAACCCCAATAGAAATATGGGCCAAGCTTTGGAAACACAAATACGTGTAAGATATTCAACAATCCCACTGGATCAGGATGCAAGACAAAATACAAGGCTCCAACATATGGAACGCGGCTTGGAGGAACATACCACTTATCCAAGAACATGCCTTATGAGAAATCTGCAATGGTCAAAACGCCCTATTCTAGACTGACTCCTGGCTGCCACCCCTCCAGTTAAAAGAGAATTTGTTGCACTATGAAAATCAGATACAAAATCTAACCACTGCCAAAGTAGCTGACATGTGGGTGGCCACCCCAAACAACTCTCCCTGGAGAACCTGGAAATCCACGCACCAAGATCTACAGGCAGTAGAAAACTGCAACCTGTAGAACTGGACGCAAGCAATCTCCCCACGAAGAATACACACAAGAAACGATCCTGGCATTCTACGATGGGGGCACTCACCTCATGGAAACTTCACTCTCAAAAAAGGATATGCTCTACAAGATGGTTTTCAATCTCTTCCAAAGGACCCCATCTGGACCTCAGTCTGGAAATCTAAGTTCTAGCCTAAAATCTCCATGTTCCTTTGGCTCCTTCTCTAGAACAAGATCCTAACCTAGGAAAATCTCCAAAAAAGGGGCTTTATTGGCCCCTCAATATGGCATCTCTGTCATCAACACGCAAAAACCATGGAGCACCTCCTAAATAACTGCACCATCAGTGCCGAAATATGGGACCATGCCACACAACACTTGTGAAGAACTTATCGAGATAAAGGCAACATTATAAACACAATCAAAAATTGGGGATCAAGACCCTACAAAAGCCAACTCCTAAACAGAATCTGGAAAATCCTACCAAGTTTCATAGTTTTGCAGCTCTGGAAAGAAAGAAACAGAAGAGTCTTTCACTCACAACCCTCCCCACCTGCCAACATCTGGTCCACCATTCACTCGCACCTCCAAGAAACCCTACAGATCCATCCTTGGGCCAAATAAAACCTCCCCACTAACCCCGCAAAGACCTTGGTTTTCAATTCCTGGGGCCTCACGCTCTCCTCCTACAATTCTCCTCCCCAGCTCCCCCCCTCTTCCCTAACTGTCAGCCCTTTGATTTGGTCTCTCCCTCCACCTAAGTTTCACAAAATCAACTTCAACTAAGATTCTAAAGGTAATCCAAACCCCTCTAGGGCGGGAGCAGTGATAAGGGACAGCCAAGGCCGAATCCCTAACATTATAGCCAAAAACCTAGGTTTCAACACCAACAACTCGGCGAAAATATGGGGTCTAATAAGAGGAGTTCAACTGCCTCTAGACCACATTTTCACATGCCTTATCATCGAAGGAGACTCTGAATTCATAATTGAGTTAGCTTCTAAAATCATCAATGGAAGGAATCCAGAAAGGATCACCCCCAGTTGTCGCTTGCAGAGCCCTCTCCACAGCTTCCAATCACTACTCAAACCCTCTCTAACTATTATCACCTCTCACGCGAGGCGTGATGCAAACAGAGTGGAAGACAGACTAACCAATGCAGGAGTGGACCTCATGTAGCAGATCACCCTCACAAACTCCAGGAGGCCCCATAACTCAACAATATAGACTCACTGCAAAGAGATGGCCCGAAGGGACCACCCACCCCCGGATGGGGTGCCACTTGGAATGAGGAGGGGGAAAAATGGCATGGACTGGTGGGGAGAGTTATTATCCCATGCCGCCACCCCCAACATATTAACTTCCCATGGCATACACCATGTGGACAGTTAATTCAGTGCACCTGGTGAAGCTCTTGGATGAGCGATCCAGCCAGGCTACCAGTACCAGTCACTTGCAGTAGTCCCGTTGTCCTTCAATGGTGATGGGAGAGGCATCTCCGACTCCTCACAACGTTAAAGGCAGCCCTAGAATGCATTTCTTCTTGTTTTTCACCTGGTATGCTCATTGCACAGAGCTCCTCGGCCCACACGAACTTTTTGGCTTCATAGATTTCACAATGTGCGTCCTCCTAGCCTCCTTTTTCCACCACCATCCCCCCACTGCCCTCTCACCACCTCCACCCCCCTGTTCCTCCCACCATGCCCCGAGAGTGGGGGAATCCCAGGCAGGGCACCATAAAAATGAATTCCCTCACTCGGGCCACCAGACTAACTGCCTCTCAATGAGCTCTAATTTCTCATTTCAGCTGCTCCCATAGCCACACTAGGAGTACTTAGACGACCCTGTGCACTCCAAAAATGGATACCCCATCCTCCTCGTTTTAGACTCCGACAACCTTGCACACTCCAAAAATGGAGACCTCGTCCTCCTCGGCACACTCTCCACCGTCGCCTCTGTATTTTCAAGTTAGCACTGTGAAGGAAGAGGCGCCTCCCCCACCTCTGCACCCTAGCCTCACCACCGTCAAAGAGGAGGTTCCACCTCCATTTTTTCATCCAGTCCCGATATCGATGAACGTGACAGTGCCACCCTCAGAGGTAAACTTCCCCACTGCCCCCAGCCTTCTTGCCCCCTTAGTTCTCAGGTCGAGCGAGCCTTACTGCGGGGACAAAAGTTGTATCGTGGAGGAGGAAATCCCCCCAAGATGGAAACTGACAGGTGTAGGGAAGGATTCAACTGCAGCGGAAGACACATGCATGGACAAGGGAGAAGAGAGATCGCACTTTGCCTATCATCTGGCAGAGGAGCATCTTGAGCTCTTCTTCGACATCTGTCAGCGACAGGACGAACAGGTGCATGGCCAAGGATCATCAATCAATGACTGGACTTGGTGTTTGAGGCATTCACAAATGCTCCAGCGCAAGCCTATTGTCCAACTTGCAAGCAAAGATTCACCCCGTCTTACACCTCTCATGGATATCCAAATTATCCAATGGCATGACGCGGCTCACCCTAGGTCCTAGTTTTTTGTTAATTACAGATATAGAATAGATAGTGATAAGATAGTTTTCACTCTCTTTTTTGGTTGTGCAATTCTCTTAGTTATGGCGGCTTTGAATGAGGCCAGCCCTAGGCTAGATAGATGGAATAGGGTTCCTGTAGAAACTATCAGTCCTCTGCACAATTTTTGTAAAATATTTTTTAGACATGATAGACACATCACCGCTTGGAGCCACCTGTTCTGGTTTCCCTCCTATGGCGGAACAAGTGGCTTCCAAGCGTCACAAAGCTGTAAACTTGTGATTAATATAAGGTCCTTCTTTTATTTACTAAAAAAAAAAAAAAGCGATAAAAGAAAATTAAGACATTAGAAGGAGGTGGTTAACCCTAACCTTAAAGATAAAAAATATATATGTGTTTGGGGGTTGGGTAATCCCCTAAACACCATGGCAAGAAAGATTATGTCACCTTTGTAATCCAAGTAATCTATTGCTTTTCACCAATTTTAATCTAGTGAAATAAAATAAAATAAACAAACAATAATAAAAAAAATAATATTTATGTTAAAATTATATATATATATTTTTTATATTTAAATTAATATAAGTTTGTATTAAATACTTAATTTTTTTAATATTTAAAATTAGTATACATTTTTC
>SNQJ01S0014791.1:108701-161231 GCA_010110895.2 Picea sitchensis
AGGTGTTTCTGAGACTGCAACCATATAAGAAAACTTCCCTCAAGGCCGAGCATTGTCAGAAGCTAGCACCCAAATTTTATGGCCCTTACATAGTTCTCAAGCGTGTGGGACAAGTCGCATATTAGTTAGCTCTGCCCAGTCAGTCGAAGCTACATCCTGTTTTTCATGTTTCATGCTTGAAAAAGGTGATTGGAACCAGGTGCCAAATTCAAACCAACCTTCCAGAATTAGATGAAGAAGGATCTATTTGGCTACAGCCAGAAGCAGTTTTGGACCAGCGTGAGCGTCGCCTGCGTCAGAGAACCATCAAGGAAGTGCTAGTACAGTGGAAAGATATGACTCCAACAGATGCCACTTGGGAACCAGCTACCATTCTGTAGCAGTTTCCACATCTCAAGCCTTGAGGACAAGGCTGTTTTTAAGGGTGCGGACATGTTAAGGTCCTTACCCGCACATAGGTAGATCAATGTATTTGGATGTAATAAAGATCAATATTAATAAGGCCTTTCAATAAAATAGAATAAGCTGGATGTAAGAAGACCTAATAGAAGCTTCCTCTTCTAGAAGGATCTTCCTCTAGATGCTTCTCTTAATAGACATAGTTAGTATAAATAAGGGTCGAGGGTATGAAAACCCTAGCTTGGAGATTATTGTAACAGAGCACTGCTCGATTGGAGGTTGCCCCCTCGAAGAGGCCTGTGAATGTTGCTTTCTGAATCAAAGTGCTATTTCTATTGTTGTTCTTATATCATTTCTATGTTATTGTGGAGATTATGCTGAATATTTTACTGTTATTCTGCCATTTCTAGCATTTTATTTATGTTCTGCATATTTTTTATATCTGGTATCTTGCAGCTTGAAAAAAATTGTAAATCAACCGATCTTTGAATATGGGATATGAAGGATTATTGGGGGATGGAAATCTTATTATGGATTTGAAAACAATTGTAAATCAGTCGATCTTTGGATATGGGATAAGAAGAAACTCCTCTTTGACACTCTTGTTACACATGTTATTCTTTATGGTTGTGAAGTCTGGGGATGTAGTATCTCTCGTGAGTCCTAGAGAAAGATAGAGAAAATACAAAATAATTTTATAAACTATAATGTCAAAATTAAAGGAAATACACACTATCCCATCCTCATCTTAAAGGCAAGCCATTACCCATTGAGAGCACTACTATGACTAGATAGCTAATGTATAAGAACAAGTTAAACAACATGGAAGACAAGAGGCTTCCTAAAATTGCTTCAAAATCTAGTTGTAACCACCATCGACTCAAGCAAGGTTGGCATAAAGATGCCCAACCTTGGATAAGCTACTCAAAATAAGGATACTATTAAAAATATCATCAAATCAAAATTTAAGGAGAAAATGTGGTGTGATAAAGAGTTAGAGGAAAAAATAAAATTAAGGTATTATAAGGATGTAATCAACCCTAATCTAGAAGATCAAAATTATCTCTTTGTTTTGACCAGTGTAAAGAAAAAATAAGCATTACTAAGATAAGAATAAATTTTCACTAGCTCCATAGTGAAATTGGGCATTGGTCAACTCCTAAAACATCATGGGATGAAAGAGTGTGTCACTTTGTGACACTAAGAAGGTTGAAGATGAAAAGTACTTTCTCTTAGATTGTCCACCCTATACCCACATTAGATCTCAATTTCAAAATATTTGTTAGAGTGACAACCTTCCTAACCTTTTAACTAAGCAAAACTATGGTGATCTTGGAAACTAGCACATAAACAAAATTCTAAATAATTGCAAGCCCTCTTAAGGTCAGATACACCAATTTGGTCTTAGTGGAGGTTATTAATCATCATCATCATCATCATAATAGAGCCCACATACGCATAAGAATTTTATTAAATATTTTTTATTATTATTTTAATGTGTTATATTAGTTATATATATATATATATATATATATATATATATATATATATATATATATATATATATATTCATTATTTTTATTATTATTTTAGTAAATAATTATGGATGGAAATTACACCATATGGTTTTTTATTTTTTATTATTATTTTAATGTGTAATAATATGGATGGAAATTACACCATATGGTTTTTCAATGGGATGGAAATTACACCATATGGATGTCAAGACTGCTTTATTGAATGGTGTAATAGAGGAAGAAGTTTACATAGAGCATCCACAAGGTTTTTTTATCCATGGGAAAGAGTCACATGTTTGCAGGTTGAAGAAGGCCTTGTATGGATTGAAGAAAACACCTGGGGCATGGTATGCCATGATAGATAGCTACCTGATGAGATTGGGATTTACAAAGAGTGATGTGAATCCTAACCTTTACTATAAGGTTGAGAATGGATGTCCATCGATCTTGGTTCTATATGTGGATCACCTGTTTCTGATAGAAGATGAGACACTCATAGTTGGGTGCAAGAGGGAGCTCGCTTTAGAGTTCGATATGAAGGAACTAGGTTTGATGCATTACTTCTTAGGATTGGAGGTGTGGAAAAGATCAGATGATATTTTCCTTAGACAAGGAAAATATTTTGTTGAGATACTGCAAAGATTTGGGATGATAGACTAAAAGTCCATGGCCGCACCCATGACGATAAATATGAATCTTATGAGTGATTCATCTTCAGATTTGGTGGATCAAATGATGTATAGACCACTGATTGGATCCTTGATGTACCTAGTTAACACTAGGCCAACCATATGTTTTGCAGTGAATGCCTTGAGTCAGTACATAGTTGAACCTAGACATGTACATTGAATGACATCAAAACATATGTTGAGGTATCTACATGGTACGATTGAATATGGATTGAGATATGTCTTGGGTGGAGATGTGAATATGAAAGGATATACAAAATCTGACTGGGAAGGGAGTGCAATGGATTGGAAGAGTAATTATGGATGTTGCTTCAGTCTGGTATCAGGTATGATCTCATGGTTGAGCAGGAAGCAGACATCAGTGGAACTCAGTACAACAGAGGCAGAGTATATCACAACTAGTGCGGCAAGTTGTGAAGCAGTGTGGCTTCGGAAGTTGCTTACAGGGATATTTGATCTAGAATTGGAGCCAACTTTGATACAATGTGACAATCAAAGTTGTGTAAGGATTTCAGAGAACCATATCTTTCATGACAAGTCAAATAACATAGAGATCAAATATCATTACATCTGAGACATCGTGCAAAGAGGAGATATAAAGCTCCAATACATATCCATGAATGAGAAAATAGCGGACATTCTCACCAAGAATCTATCTAGAGTAAAGTATGAGTAATTCAGAGACAATCTTGGCCTGATGTCGAATGTCCACCCTCATTGAGAGGGAGGTGTGTTGTTTTTCCTCATGTAGGCTAACCCCTTTGGCCAATGTTTCCTTAGATCAGTCATGTGAGGTGACTAAGGGGGTAATGCATTACCGAACCTGATGAGAGAAGAAACATCACATGCATAGTCATGAGAACTATGGGGGTAGCTTCATGCTACTAGATGAAACTGTAACTATGGATGATGGCATTGCAGTAGTTGTGTGCTACTAGCTTATTGTTGCATAGTTATAGAAACATCGACTATGAATATGGTTGATGTCATTGTAGTAGTTGTGTGCTACTAGATGATTGTTACATAGTTATATAGACTATGACTATGGTTGATGGAATTGTAGTAGTTATGTGCTACTAGTTGATTGTTGCATAGTTGTAGAGACCATGACTATGGTTGATGGAATTGTAGTAGTTGTGTGCTACTAGCTGATTGTTGCATAGTCATGGGGATTGCAGACTATTATTATGGTTGATGGCATGGTAGTAGTTGTGTGTTTCTAGTTGGTTGTCGCATAATCATGGATACTACTTGACTACATGGTGGTAGCTTTTGTAGCTATAAGCTGATTGAAAGAGAGAGGCATTGTGTCTTTGGAAGTTAGTTGTGTGCTGGAGTGGTTATGTACCACTGGATAGTAGTTGTGTACTAATATGGATCGACATAGTCATGTTCTATTGGATGGAATTGTAGTAGTTGTGTGCTACTGGCTCATTTCCATGGATACTACTAGTTCACATTGGGAGTAGCTAAGCGCTACTTGACTGTAGAGACTATGATAGATGATTTGAGCTACCGATGGCATTGTGGTAGTTGTGTGCTACCCGTTGATTGCAAATTATTCAGTGGACTACTAGATGAAGAAATCGTGAAAGATACCTCCCTAACTAATAGGGAGTGTTGATGTTTTGGTAGCTGTGGGAGGTACTTTCCCTCCTAGATGACCTTTCTTAGACGAGAAGAAGATTCTGGAAGCAAGAGAACCATTGAATAGATGTGAAAATACCCTAGAAGAGAAGTCAACCTATAATAATAAAGAATAAAGAAGTGACACCTTCCCATAAGTGAAGTCAGCCCAGTGAAGAGGACATGAAGGATATAAATAGGAGGCACCTTAGCTCATTTGGACACACATTCACAAGATTGCATATACACAGAAATAAGGCACAATTCCAAGGAAGGGTGACACAGTAGCTGCAATGACAAAGATTCTTCTTGTTTAGTCTTTCTGGTATTTCTCTCTTGTGTGCTACTCTTGGAAAAGGTGCGCTACCTTGGTATTGTGTTGTTGCTGTAGTTGGGGTGGTATTTTTGGTTGTATCTTAAGCTATCCTTTGTGATAGAATTTATCTGTTGGTTCATGATTGGACTTGATTTGTGAATGGAATGTGTCTAAGAAAGGTTGTTGGGTTTTTCCCCCATTTGGGGTTTTCCTAGGATAAATCTCTTGTGTTCTTTTGTCTCTTGTTTATGCTTCTATTTCTCAGTACATGATATATATATGTTAATGGTATAGAAATAAAAGAACACTGGTAACTCTAATTCTTTGTAAATAAATAAAATCTAACAATATTGTTATTAATTGGTGTGATTTTCATAAAATATTTGCAATAAATCCAAAATCAGACTATGCAAACTACCAACTTTGAACTAAGAGCCACAACAATTGATAATCAAGGCAATATGTGGTAAAAATAAAAAAATAAATAAACATCATGTTGTAAAATACTATATTGACAAGAGCATCACCTATTCATAAAAAGCAAATTTGTGTAAAGACATATCAAACAAAAGGAAGGACTTGTATTGTGGTGACACTATCAATACCCTCGAACGTGAAGACCACCAATTTCAATGATTACAAGTATATAAATGGTATTTTTCTCTCCCACCTGAAGAAAAAGAATTGAACAAAGTCTAGAGCTCAGGGATTGTATTGTCTAGGTGTGTATCAGAGGTAGTTGATTTAAATAGTCGACCCTCTAGTGTGCCAACAAGTTTGATATGGAGAAAAGGATCATCCAAATACAAGGAAAACCATTGATTTCTCTGTCCCCCTTCTGCTTCAAAGGATGTTGTGACTTCCTGACTCCACTTTGTTATCCAATAATGTTGAGGTGGATGAGTTTCTTAAAGTACACGACGAAGGAAAAAATCTTGCATGAAAGTTTCCTCACAAGCACGAGGAGCGACATCAATTCTACTCAAGTCAAGGTATGCTCTTTGAAGTACTCGTATAAATAATTTTCCTAGATATTTTCCATAATAATTCGAAAGAGTCAATGACCTTGGTGCCAAAATACATTGTATATATTCTCCATCACTCTATTCATGGAAATACCATGATTGACTGGGCTTGCATCATCTCAAACGAGATTTCATTTCAGTTGGGGAGACTAAGAAAAAATAATAAATTCTACTATCATATATTTGAGGATTTTCCCAGAGTGAGAAATGTTGACTCACCATTGACTTCAAGAAAAAACCAACTTCTTTCTAGTACCTATTTTTATGGAGGCACAAGGCCCCATATAATTTTTATGAAGTACAAAATGGATTTTTTTTCTTCTTTTAAGAAGATGATTCATGGTCCTGCCACAATAAGGCTATCATTGGAAGTTGCATCCTTTCTATCTAATAAAGGAGTTTTTGAATATTTGGAAGAGTTTAGTTTTCAGATGCTGTATGGATTCTAGGGGAAACCATTTTTATTACCATTTTATGTTTTCTACAGACTTTTCTTCATTGAAGTGTGTAGACAATACAAATATTGGACACATTTCTTCAATGAGAAAAAGAAAAAGAAATTTATCCCACTACCATGGAGAGTTGGAGAGATATATGTGAAGAATATCTCTCATTTATATGAACATGCAATTAAATTTGACCCTCTTTGTTTGAAGGAATCCCATGTCATTCAGGGTTTTGATCGAAAAGATATATTTTCTACACATATGTCTTTAGTTGGGTATGCTTCATATTTCAATAAGTATGTACAATTTGAAGAAGGAGGGGGAATATAACTAGAATCTTCCTAGAGCATATGTTGAGAACAAGGTAGAGAGACAACAAATAAAAACCCCAATTCACCTAATGTATTGTGAAAAAGTACCTCAACAATGACCAAACCTCGAAGTAGTGGCCAGGAACAAAGAATGTCATCCATTGGAAACTCAGATGATGATGGAGACAAGTGTTGAGAGTTTTAACTGTCTTTTCAAGGAAACTAATTAACCTCACATTAATTATCAATCCAGGGAAAGCTTGTTTATTTCAAGGATATGTGCAAAGTCTATGCAGGAAACAAATTCCTTTCTAATGTTGGGAAAACTATATATGTTCACACCAAACCAATTGGAAATTAAATTGAAATCATTAAATAAATCACTCACCATGTTGGAACATATATAATCCTGAATTTTTGAGCTTTACATTCTCCACTTCACGAAAATATAATATTTCCCAAAAAGATAACTTAGAAATGACTTTCGAATTTTAAATCAAATTCATTTATAGTTAATTAGTAATAAGGCACGTGTGATACCCGTCGTTGATGAAGTTTTTACCTTTGATAGAAAGATCCTAATTTCTCCAAAGTTTTGGAGCCGCCTAATTGTTAAAGACGTAAATCACTAAAGGTCACTCCAGAGCTTCGCGCTTCGGGCGTTTCGATAAGTCTTAACGATAAAATCCCCGAAACCCGAAAGTGTTCGTTCATCACTTTTCCTAAACCTTTAAAGGACATGATTTGCGGTACACATGTATCTTTTGAGTCTTCCCCCGAGTTGACACGTGGCACCCATTTCTGACATTTTCATTTGAATATTCATACGATTATAAGTAACACGTGGCACCTCCATTTTATCGACATGTCATCTAGAATGACATCATTTATGACACGTCACTACGGGCGATGACCCTTCAAAAATATAACAAAGAACTAATTCATAAATCACTGAAGGACCAAAATGCTGAAGTATTAAACTTTAATTAATTAAGTTGATCATGGTCAAGAGATAATTAATGACTTCGCACTTTAGGGTTTAGACGTTTACCCTTCATTGTATCCTAAAATATCCGAAGTTTGAATCTTTGAAACACTTAAAGTTAAGTATGATTAATTAAGACCTAAAATTGATTACCGAATAATTAATCACTTCACAGTTTCTGGTTTCAGGGATCTCCTCTCGAGCTACATTTAAAACCCCCGAAGTCTAAATTTCTGAAACACTTGAAGTTAACACACCTTTTTAAAACATGATTAATTAAGGTTTTAAAAGTGATTATCCTAGGATTAAACCTTCGCAGATTCGGATGTGGGAAATTCTCACTTTGTCTCATATAAAACTCTCGAACGCGAACCACCAAATATTAATGGCATTTATGACTAATTAATAGTAATGATTCAAATGTGGATTGCAGATCGTCGGGTAGAATTTTCCATTAAAGTTAATAAATTTTCCATCAGTAAATCTATACTAGAATCAATGCATTTGATATGAATAAAAACACTTTGATTTTGAATTCATTTTCACCTTCTGCAAAGTAGCGAGTTTTATCTAATTGAGAAGCTCATGTAATTCCTCTACAACAGGTAACCTCATTTTGTTCTCTCGATATCATGGCACCATGGAAAATGATGAAGAATTATGATGCAGCTGGCAAGGGTTCAAATCCAAATGCAGATGTTCTATCGGACACCACGTCATGAGCTATAAACTTTGTTAAATATTGGACACAGGTGTTCAAGGTTCTGGAACATGAGATTATAAACTATCCAAAAGATTTCGGTGATGAAGTAGACGATATTCATGAAGCTAAACTTAGATATATAGCCTAGTCAGAGCTGCAAAAGATAGTTGTGTGGTCGAGACTCATGCGGTATAACAACATGATAAGTTGGGCCCTGCAAAAACATCAACGTCCAAACCAGGAGCATATTCAACCATCAAAAGGTTGTCGTTGGTTCTTTCAGACCGGAACACCTCCAAGTAATGTATAAGCTATCTCCAAATCATAAATATAATTACAATGATGCATTTATGCTGGATTTTGAGAAAAATGAATGCATACAATACGACAAGAGTTATCCCGATATAATCAGGTCCTAGTGGGGGAACCCAGAGAAGTTTAGGGCCAACGCTCATGGTATGTATGCCACAACGTCGTTGGATGTTCACATGATTTATGTAGCCATGATTCTTTGTAGATTGTTCGGGAAGAAGAGTCCTGCTCACTTTCTGGTGGAATGGGCATCTATCATGCATGAGGTGGCTGAGGGCTACACTTTTAATTGGTCCAAAATATTGTTGGATAATTTGGCCAAAGAAATTACTGAATACAAAATGGCAAAATAAAAGGGGCAGCCTACCCCTTTCTATATGTTTGCATATGTCATGGAAGCTATCTATTTCAAGACCCCTTTCCCATTGATGAATTGGAGCTGGACCCCAACCAGTGTAGAGCTTATCCACTTCTACCATTCCAAGTTGTGGGAGGAAAAATTCAAAGATTTCTTTTACGAAATCTGTCACAATGTAGTGGTGCATGTTCATATAGCCCTATACGGTCACCCACCTCCTCGAATTTCAGACAGGATTATGGGAAACATGGGCAAACTAGCAGATTGGTTCATTAAAGAAAATAACTCTTATATCATGGTTTTGTATGCTCAATTCCTCCCCATGATCTCGCGATATTTTTACCAGATCGGTTGGTGTGCATGGAAGTAGCTTACCAGACAGTAATAGGAGGCATTAGTAAGGAGCTGAAGGCAGCTTAGAAAAAGGTATGGCCGACTTTCCCTATCCAGGTTGGCATGTTTTCACTATTAGATTTTGGTCACTCCAAAGTGGAGGTTGTGACTTTGGAAGATGTCAAATTGGTTGACATCGAATTCAAAAGGCACAACCCACATAAAATTGTGGAGAACCACCTGGCTCAATTCAACATGAAAAGATATGTACATGAAAACTCCCCATATGATGAAATATTTAGGGGAGTTAGATCTTATGAGGAGGTACAAGAAAGATTCCAAACCCTGTCCCCAGATCAACAGGCTAGTTTCCTCAGTTTCCAAAGACACAGGAGAAATAGTTTTCCAAAAATACTACAAGGAGATTCAATGGTCGCTCCTCCCGCACAAGAATCTATGCCTCCGGGTTTTGAACCAGTTTACTCTACTAAACATAAGATTGAGGAAACCCCAGAGATCTCCAAGGTTTTGACACAAGAATTAGAAGCCTCATTGTCAGGACACCTTAGCCACAAGGCCCTAGCTCATCTAAAAAATTACCTAAAGCAAGGGCAGGATGCATCTAATTTGACACTAGCCACATCTGTTGCCAATACAATAGAGCAACAATAGTCTACAGAAATCATTACTCCTATTATATCATTGACACCTCTGTAGTCTACCTTCGGAAATCCCAGTTCCGAAATCATTATTGTAAGTGATCTTACCCCAATCTTTCCCGAAGAGATGCCTCCTTTAGATTTATTCTTTAGCAAGAAACGAAGCGCCATCGTCAAAAGAGAATCACACTAGAAGGATGTAGTAATAACCAAAAGGCAGAGGATGTTGTATGACGGAAATGATCACGATGATTCAAAATTCGCGAAAGAAGTTGCAGGTTCATTGGGTGCCTTTGCCACTACAAATCAATGGTCTGTGGAAATTTGGCAGAGAAACTAAGACAAAAAATCCTATTGGTGGGGCAATTGCAATATCAAATACTCGCCTTGGAACAGACTATAAGGAATAAGATGAGCCAATACTTTGAGTAAATTAGAGCTCATGACCGACATCAAATCCAACAGCTGGAGGCTAACCTCGAGGAGCTCCATCGAAATTCACAGGCCAACCAGGGTCTAATCACTCAACGTGATGAATTTATAAGACAACTGCAAGCTATATTTAAGGTGAATGAAGGTGTCTTGATAGACATTCCATCGTTCCAAATCCAAGCATTGGAAATAAACGAAAATATGGAAATGGCTCAACAGGATATTTTTATGAAGGTTGATGCCATACATAAGTGTGATCAAGAAGTAGACATTACTCTGAAGGATGTCTATATCAAGGAAAGAGAAGCTCGCTTATCTCGAGCTAAGTTTTGAGAAGCCATCATATTGGCATAGAAAGATAATATCTCTGATTTTCCTTGGCTTTCCTCTTCTGAACAAATAAGAGGTGATATGGCCCTGAAGGTGTGGGAAACAAATTTGGTGGAGAGAAAGAGATTATCCATGGAAGTAAAGGATGCTTTCCAAGAAGCGTTATCATCATTGGACAAGAGACTAATTGATTTTGAGTGAAGCAGTATTGCAGAGGCCCTGGGGCAAATCGATATTGAAATGAGCCAGCAAGACTCCAGGAAGAGTAAAGAGGAAACTCTGGCAACCATTCAGGAAATGATCTAGATAGACCTTCTTAAAATAAATAAATGGATAGTGAACCCAAGTTCACAGTTCTAGACCTTAGCTCAAGAAGTGAAAAGAATCCAAGAAAGGCTACCTCAAGTAGAAAGGAAATTATACACTTTCGAGGTGAATGAAACAATTGAGCCATCAAAGTTGGTAGTGGAATTTTTAGATAGATGCAACCAATGCATTGAGCATGGAAAAGAAAGCACAGTTGTAAGTAGGTAAGAAAATTTCATTGCATTACTGAAAATAGTTGGAGGGATAGATGGCAACAGAACTACAACGGCTAATGATATTATGTCGAATTATTAAGAAGACCATAAGACAGATGTGTTCAGCCTAAAGGAATGAGTAAATGAAGTGTTTCTACCAGCAAATGAAGAGATGGAGGGGAATGCCAATGAAGCTCATCATATTCTACACACTGTTGTCATAATCCAAATATTTTCTATTTTTATTATAAGAAGTCCAACCGTTTTGAGTTGTGACAGATTTTGTATAAATACATATATTTAAGATCTACTCAGGGATGCTTCTTGTCGGATGTAATAGAGAAAACTCTCCTTTTTTGAATATTAGTACAAGTGCAAACAGAGATTCCAAATTCTGTTCAGTTTGAGTTATGTGTTTCTCTTGTATTTCCATATCTTTGAATTTCCTTATGTGATTCCTTGATAAGTGATTGATTGCAATTTAGTATCACAACTATTGTAATCATATTATCTCAGTAATTTGTTAAGTAAGCATTTTTTTCCTCTGTAATTGTTGTAATTAATACAAGACCTACAAGCTATTTGAATTGTTGCATCTCATATCCTATTCAAGGGTGCACTCTTTGCTTTCTTCTACTGCAAACAAGGTGAGATTCATGTGCCATTGATGCCTAGCTTTGTTTAACAATTTTGTATGTTTCTCCCACACCATTTGATATCATAATAATTACTCAGACAATGAAATACGACCTCTGTATTGTCCTATTATTAATTTTATTTAAGGATTTTTCTTATATAACTAAAGGTATAAAAAGAACTCTTTAAAACATCCTTTTAAACATTCCTGATGACTGACATTACTCTTTGAGCCTTAAGTTTAATCTCAGGAACAACACACCACACTCTTCATATAAGTGAATTCACAAATCAATCTCACTAAGACATAAATTAAAACATTCTCAAGTTGGATTCACACCTCACTTGTTGAAATAAAATAGATCCACACTTAGAAATGATCGATCACTCTATTAATTATCTAATGCTTGCAAAGAGAAATGAATCTTCAGGAACAAAGTTAATTACAAAAGTTTGAAGCAACTGTTGTGTTAGCCAGCAATCTATTTAGTAAAATCAACTACCAACAAATCATAGACAATGAACTAACCAACAATATCAATCATCAATGAACAATAATTAGAATTAGGAACCAACATACATACTCACAACTAATAGTAAATGATAATAACTATTAATATAATAGAAAATTAAATCATAAATTAAATAGACAACTACCAATTCACTTACAATCAACAATTACCCTCGGGGAGGAGGGCCCTTCCTCCACTGAGCAGGGCTAGGTATTCACAAATTGAAGCTACAACTCTAAGTTAAGGAACTGTTGGAATCTATTAATCAAGTTGTAAATAATACATAAAGTTCATATTGGGTCTAAAACATATGCTTGCTTGCTCCTTCTATCACTATCCTCCCCTGTTGTGGTTAATGGATTCATTTAAATATACAAAGATCCAAGGAACAAATCATAAATTATTTCCCCCAAATTGGACTTCCTCATGTTAGTATGACCAAATTACAAGATGTTTTTTATTACAATTTTATATTTTCTACAACAGATCAATCAGATGTCCAATATTTCTATAACTCCAAACAGCTAAGGATAGGTCGAATTTGGTTTTGCAATTGGGAAAAATAGACAACCAGCCGAAACAGTTAATATGGGAATTACACCTTTTGAAAAAAACCATCTCCCAATCCATTACTTAATCTGGGAAATGACCCACGAGGAACTCAATTGGGTCCCTTCTGAGAAACACCCATGTCTCGGATTTTGGAGATTCGTTCTCATATCCTCACAAATTGCAATGAAAAATTTCCTCTTCTTATCTGCCACATGTTTGACTGAAAATGTTTGACCACGAGATGGAGCTTCCATGTCAATGGTTACTATCGCGATGGTTCCCAAAATATCGACATACCAGATTAACGACATCATGAGTAATAAATAGCATCACTAGAACAACTTCTTGGAGTATCAACACCTCGAAGTAGCAACACTGCGTGGAGTAGCAGCATCACTGAAACAACTTCTTGGAGTAGCAACACCTCGGAGTAGCAACACTGAGAAAAAGACATGTTGTATATTTCCACATGGTAGTGTTCTAGTATTCCAACCTTAGAGGTTGGAATCATGAGTGTTGTTACTTGAGAAGTTGCAGAAAAGACAAGAATGTTGCCACTTGGAATTTCCTCATAAACCGTCATCAGTAAAATTATGCACAATAATCTTTAATCTATTAAAAATAAAGGAAAAGAAACATTACTTAACCACTAAAGCATAAATAATCATAAGATGGCATTTTACAAGAAAATGTGGCAAATGGAGTGATAATGAATGATAAGAGGAATCAAAAGGGATGAAATTAATTTATAGAAATGGTAGTTATGACGACATATCCACAACCCAACAAAAAGGAACCTACTAATAAGACAATTTAAAAACCTCATGTTGTTCGTACTTCCACTAAAAGAAAAAATGAAGTTTGAATGGAGGGAAAAGAATTACCTGAAATTGAAGGGAGTCCCAAAGATATGGAATTTTATGATGTGATTGAAGATCCTAGCTAGGTAGAGAGACAACAAATAAAAATCCCAATTCACCTAATGTATTGCAAAAAATTACCTCAACAATTACCAAACCTCAAAGTAGTGGTCAGGAAAAAAAAATGTCATCCATTGGAAACTCAGATGATGGTGGAGACAAGGAACCTACTAAGAAGAGAATTGAAAAAACTCATACTATCCATACTTCCACTAAAAGAAAAAGATAAGTTCAAATGGAGGGAAAATAATTACCTGAAATTGAAGGGAGTCACAAAGATATGGAATTTTATGATGTGATAGAAGAGCCTAGCTGGGAAGAATAGAGAATGAATGAAACCAGGGTTATTGCTAAAGAATTGGCTCCTCAAGAGCCAGAGATATTTGAAGAAAAGTATGTTACTTTACACCATGTGTCCTACCATAAAAATTCCAAAAAAATGTTAATTGAGAAACTGAACTTGAAAGATAAAAGGGTTTTAGAGAAGTGGAAATCAAAGATTGATTTTCATGGGGTACACCCTAAAAAATTGTATAATTTCATGATGCAATTAGAGAATTCTTGAAGGAGTCTATTTATTATATAGAAAAATAAATTTTGGTCTTAAAAGAAAGAATAAAGGAATTAGAAAAATATTTTATTCCAAAACCTTTATTTGTCGAGCCCATCACTACAATATAACCAATATGTAGTCTTGAAGATGTCCCTGATATCAGTGCCAATTTAAAAGGTTCATCGAGTCTACTAGTGGTTGTAAGAAAATACATTGGATATAGTATTAAGAAAATAATATCCTTAATCCTTGAGATATGGGAATTAGCACAGAGCTCAACTTCTTTCTCAACAAGGGTTTTTCACTTCAAAGATATCTCCAAAAATATTTGGAAAATGATGAAGTATTCTACAAGGAAGTAGTGGGAACATTTGCAGTGAAGGTTTCAAGTTTAAGCGAGCTACACAAAAGAGATCAAAACATTCCCTCTAAGAATCACATGAAACACGTCAATGCATGTTGGTTAAGGAGAATTAAATGATTATGGGAATTGATGTTTGAGTGTGATGTCATTAACATTAAAAGAGGTGATATATTCTTAAATCTTGTTGATTTGACTAAGGAACTAGAGAGCCCACAATTCATAATGGATTGAATACTTTTATCAAGGGAGAAACTACAAGAACAATTGGAAGCCTTAAATGTTTCCCAGGGTAGTGAATTTAGTGACTCAATTGAGTTCTCTGAAGAAGAAATAGAAAGATGGCTAGTCTGGTATGTGAATAAGAATGAAGACATTGAAGAAACACTCCATCAATTAATCCTTGATTTAAGAGAACTAGAAAATGAGTTGTTTGAAACCAAGACCAAACACAAGATAATTGTTTCTCCAATGAGGGAGTACATTTAACAATGGTTAATGAAGGCCTTAGTTAAAATAACTGAAACAGATTAGCAAGAAGTCGTTAATTCAGTTATTCCACCTCTAGCACAACAACATCCTAAAAAAAACACCACAACAAGAAAATAATGGCTTGGAATTTATTTCATAGTAAGTCTAGTACTCACCTTGTTCTTTCTTTCACTACTTTCCTTCCTTGGTCAATAGTCATTTTTCCTTTTATATTCCCAAAATATATGAAAACCAAAGGTTGAACCATGAGTTCTTTCTTTTTGTCTTCCAAGTCTCTCTCTCGTATTTTATGGTCCACGAGAGCTCCATCCCAATCCTCTTTGAAGGGAAAACACAATTTACTTTTATTGAACTCTCAGACATTATTGTTTATTTTTACAAAGACATCTATTTTTTTTTTTAGGTTCCCAGAGAACTATTCAAGACATAAGATTAATAATTTCTCAAACTTTAAGTTTTAAACACAATATTTCAAATGTGTGTCTATCAAAATATTTTTAGTATTTTAATGGAATGATCATTTAAATTTCTCTCGCATATGTAGTCCATATTTTCCTTCCTTTTGTTGAATAACGTGTCTTACTTTGATGAATTCTATGATGGAAATGTTGTCCTATGATACTGCATACTCTTTTGGTCTATAATATTGTATTATAGCGTGAATATTTACTTTTTGTGAGATACCTCGTCATTTCTCAGGTACTCTTTGCATGTGAATATTTATTTCAAGAATAAGCTTGGTCCTCTCTTAGTCATTGTTTATGTTCTTGCATATTTTTTAAAAATAGAAGACTACTTCCTCTTTAAATTTGTAGGGGGATTTATCCTCATGATGTTATCTTAAATATCGTAAGAAAGTATTTTAGATATGCATATATATTACCCATTCTTACCACCATGTGGGATGAAATTTCTGTGGATTTCATTTAGCAAATTCAAACAACAAATCAATGATAATGACAATTTTTAATTGCCTTTCCAAATATGCTCACTTTTATGCGTTACAACATCCATTCAAGGCATCCATATTAGCACAAGTCTTGTTTTCATAGGCCATTTTGGGGAAAAGAGAATTAATTAATGAAGATAGATAGGAAATGGACCAGAAAAGGAGCGCACACTGGAAAATAGGGAAAAACAACGCTGAAAAATAGGGACAAATAGCACGAGAAAGGAGGAAATTCAGAGGAAGGAAGAAGGATACAGATCGACGAAGAAAACAATTGTATTTTGGACCAGTCTCGTTGAGGGAGTTATAATGTGGACAAACCTAATCCACTTAAGGTTAGTGGGTTAGGGTTTTGGTCATTGATGTAGCAGGTATTAACCCATTTTTGTAATATAAAATATGTTGTGAGACAACTGAGAGGAGCTAGATATTATAAGAGTTACAGAGTTGAATTTGTAATATCAGATCATGAGGATGATCTATGAGTCAGTTTTTTAGACAGAGAGATACATTTTAATCGAGGTTCAGGTCACAAGATGTAGAGCTTAGTATGACTTGTTCAGCCTCATATTTCTTCATTGTAATGCGTACAACGCAATAAACTTAATGAAGAATAATAAAGAAGCGAAGAATGCCAGATCTTTGTGGAAATATCCTAGGGGGGTGAACCATGGTAATTTTGTGTCTATGTGTGGAATGATTGACTTGTTTCTTGCAGTTGTTTATGATGAATGAATAGATATGATAGAATTAAAATGTTGTGCGCACTAGATTAGCCATGGCATTTACTACAGAATGAATCATAATGAATGAAAATGATTACAGTATGGTAGATATGGATATAATGATGTGTTAGAATGTTAGATATGATGTATGTTTAGGTAAAAGAATGTGTAGTATCCCCACAATAGCCTCCCTTCCACGATTGCAGACATTTGGGTCCTACAGTCACCCATAAGCCGTCTCAAGTGAGACTTCATTGTGAACTCTATGCACAGTGTTTCCTTCTGGTCTCTAGAATGTCTGATGGTTTGAAGCATTTTGTTGGAAACCTAAAGTAGAACCTGGGTCATCTCAAACAATCCAACAAATGGTTTCATTGTCGGTAGGAACCAAGAAGAGCAGATTGGAAGGGACTTGTTGAGAAGGACAATGAAGAGAATGCAGTAATAGAAGGGGATGTTCAGACCATGGAATCCAACTAAACAAGATATTGAATGATGGTTTAGAACAAAATATCTCGAGTTTGCATAGAAAGACAATAGAAAATCCAAGTATACATCGCGCCAATATTTGGAAAGGTATGTATTTACCGATCTTCATGAGGCATTTTTATGTGAATTTCCACATTTGTTGCAGGAGTGGATATTGACAATGAAGGGTAATCACCCAAATAACTGGATAATAGAAGTAGAATGGACTACTGAGAATATTGCGCAACTACAAAGAGTCAATAATAAATTCACGTGCACAGTCTATTTCTGGCTAGAAATCATCATTGCAAGTTTCATTACAGAGTTTGCAGTCGATACTATAAAATCATATACTTCTGCATAGAAATAATTTTTGAAGGGTTCAGGAGGAAGGTATATTAGGTCTCTCTATACATCAATCAATATTTTGTTGCATGATAAAAGTGTGATGAAAATGGAGTCAAACAACTAAATAACTTTGTGTGCATGGGGGAACTGGGGGAAACACTAAGGATGATCTGAGATATGGATAAGGATATGGATAGAGGTCAGCAGAAGGAATAAATGGACCCCATTATGATGGATGGAGAACACATCAGGGAAATAATGGTCAAAGAGAGAATGACGTGCAGTGGAAGACCCTACCAATATAGGATTAATAGGAAAAGAGGGCAGTAGCTGAGCGAGAAGGCTTGGAAAGTGATGAAGAAGAGGTAGAGGATTTCCATGCTACGGGGAATATTGAGGAAATCATGCATGCCACATATGAGAGAAAAAACAGAGGTCAGGATCTGATGCAGAAGAAGTCTTTCCATTCCAAATCATAATTAGTGTGGAACCCACAATCCCATGTGCGACTAAGACATCAAAAAAGAAAGAATTGTTTAGAAAACCAACAACTAGTAGCAGAATGATTTTAATACGAAAAGGGACCAATGGAAGTACGAGTTCAGTTATCAGTAGTCAAATATCTACACCACACTAAGGTGGTAGTACAACAAACCTTACAATGGAAGGAGCATATTCGACTATTCGATTACTAGAATTTCATGGAGAAGGATTGGAGGACCCATAGAAACATCTGTTTATTTTTGAAAAGATTTGGGAAGCTAAAAAACTCACGGATGAAGAAACCAAAGTATCTCAACTTGCAATTACATTCAGAAACCGCGCATTGGACTGGTATATGAGTCTCATAGTAAACATTCCACAAGGAACACCTACAAACATCGTAGAAGTGAAGAAGGAACTAATTAATGAATTCCAGCGACCAAGTTTAGAAGATCAGTACATGAATGAGATGATAGAAATCAAACAGAATCCAGGAGAGTCGGTTTGGGAGATCGACCAAAAGTTCAAGCGTTTGAAAGGTAAGTTGAAATATCATATCACAGACATGAAACACAGATAGTTATTTATAAATTCCTTATTGCCACATTTTAAATACCCATTGAGGCAACAGAAGCTCCAAAATCAGTACGAGGCTCTACAAGAATCCTTACAAATGGAAGAAAATCAATATAAACATACAGGTCTAGTTGTGGAAGAGATGAGAGTAGATCTCAATAATATGACATTTCAGTTGAATCGGAACAAAGGAAAGGAAAAGAGGGAAGTTTTCTGGTGTATCTTTTGTAGAATATAAGGACATCATAAGAATGAGTTCCCAACATTTGCGTGGTATTTGGGAGGAGGACTATCAAATCCCTTACTCATGGGAGGAGCATGGTGTGAAATATGCAAGACACATGGACATGATCCCTATCATTGTCCCATGATGCAAAAATACCAAACAATGCCTAAGAGTACATTTTGTAATTTATGCAAGTTTGTAGTACATGAGGATAAGGATTTTCAAACTTTGGAACTTATGAAGGAAAGGACCTTAGATACTTATAGGGTGCCGGCTGAACTAATGAAAGGACAACCTGCGCAACAGTTTACAACGCCATCGCAATACAATAATGTGCAACAATATAATAAAGTACCACAATATAATACACCGCGTGTAGACAATCAAGGTAATAGAGGAGGATTCATAGGATGAGGTCATGGAAGAGGAGGATTTGGAAGAGGTAGAGGATCAATGACATGTCACAATTGTCAGCAACTTGGAAATTATGCAAGGGATTTTCCATTTCCACCAATGACATGCATGTACTATCATGCAATAGATCACACTACAGAAGACTTTCCTACACTTCTAACAAAGATATAGGAAAAAAATAATCAAAATGTCCAATAGATTGCCACAAAAACTAGAGATGATGGGGAAAAGATGAATATAGTTACTCGACGTGGAACCAAAATAGAAGAAGATGCTATGAATTAGAATCAAAACCAGTACTGGTGGATAAAAAAGAATACAACACCTCAACAACATTTTGATGCGCGCAAGGAAAAGGAGACATTCAAGCAAGCCAGACAAGATATTTTGCAGGAGAATATTACTTCTACTTCAAATACAAAGCCAGAAGATGATGGGACAGTATATGATATGCCTCATCCATTTGATCATGCCAATAAATATCAATATTCGAAAAAGTTAAGTAATCTAACAAGCTTCCTGATGTCATGTGTGAAGTTATTGAATGATCAAACATCTCTACAAGTATTACAAAGTCTGATAGAAAAATGCAATTCTGAGGAAGAGATAAAGACAATAAATCATTTCCATAGGAAGGGAAGAACAAGTAGGGAGTTTAGACTGAATGAAAACATTGGAGACTTTAACATGGGTGGCATAATATTATATTTGGGATCTTAGTAAATGTTCTTCCTAAGAAAACACGGGAAGCCATGGGGGAACCTACATTGGGATATTCACCTATTCAACTAAAAATAGCAAATCAACATAGAGTGGTACCAATTGGCTGATTAAAATACATACCAGTGGATTTAGATGGAGTGCACACTATGGAATGCTTTGAGGTCATCGATATAGTGGATAATACTACACCTTATCCATCATTGTTGGTACCGGATTGGGCATTTGACAATCAAGCTATCATCAACTTGAAGACATGTAAAATGATTTTTGAATCAAGATAATATAGAGTTATAGCACCATTAGATTCTTCAAAAGGTGGAAGATATGTTGAACCAACGACATAAAAATTTATCACATAAGAGATAAACTAGTTCAATAGAACTACCACGAGTGAGGAAGATTATATTAACCCAACAACATATGGAATGCTTAGCTGGAGAAGAATTAGTTCTTGTGCTTCATATTCTGACACGGGATTGGAGAATTGGCAACAACACTTACATGAGATATCTACCAGAAGATGTGCAAGAATGATGCACACACTAAGATGGATTGGCATAGAGGTAGTAAAACCTCCAAGTTTTTATGGTCACAATGATTTGGAATAATTATTAAGGAAGTTTGAGTTAGAAGCCTTGGAAAATCAAAGGTTATTAGTCTTATATATTTCATTGAAAGAAACACCTGCACGTTGGTGGGGTATACACAAAGAGAAGATCCATGATTGGTATCAATGCAAAATATAACTACACATCAGATTTGGTGCAGAGAAGGAGAATCAACACATGCAGAAATATGATGGAATAGGAAAACCCAGAGAACATATAAACATATGCATAATCTAGTGGAGAGTGGTACCACCAGAGGAATGGCCACATCACTTCATCCATATGTTAGAAGAAATACCAAGAAATTGGTACACAAAATTGGAACTATGCAGAGGAACTGTCAATTGGGAAGATTTGCAACAGAACTTTGTAATCATGTTTGCATTTGAACATGAGAATCCAATGATGGATCCAACACTGAAGTTGATAAAGGAAAACATTTTTGAAGAACATGAAGTTGAAATTGTAAAATCCTATCAGAATCATAATTTGAAAACAGTCAGAGAATTGTTACATTATTACCACGTCATGAAAGATTATCCAACAGAAGAAAATACATGCGATATCCAAATAACAAAATTTGAAGGGGAAAGAGAAGTAGAAGGACCTTAGTTATAGTGAGAATAATTTGTTTCACCACTGAATATAGAGAAAGTCAATATTGGAACATAAGAGTACCCAAAAATTACAAGTATTGGTGACTATTGGGATAACCAAATAGTGGAAAGAATAACAGAAGTATTGTGCGAGTATAGTGATCTTTTTTAACAACCTTTTCAGATATGAAAGGGGTGGCAGGAGCACTTGAAGAAATGAAAATTTCTCTACGAACAGATGCCTGACCAATAAGACAGAGACCCTATAGGTTGAATCTAGTATATAAACATAAGGTTAAGGAAGAGATTGATAAAATGTTAGAGGCTGGTATAATAGAACCTGTTGAAGAATCTGAGTGGATTATCCTTAAGGTAGTTCAAGGGGAATAAGCAAGGGGGAATAAGGTTCTGTGTAGACTTTAGGAATTTGAATGATGTTTATCTGCATGATCCCTTCCCTACTCCATTTACATATGAGATATTGGAGAATGTAGGAGGACAAGAAGCATACTCATTTACTGATGGATTTCCAGGGTATCATCAAATCAGAATAACACCATATGACTATATTTTCCACAGAATGGGGGTCATATCAATACACAATGATGCCTTTTGGATTGAAGAATGCCTCTGTTATTTTTTCAAGAGTAGTGGTAGTTGCATTTAAATATTGTATTCATAAATTTTTGGAGGTTTATCTAGAATATTAGACAATGTTTATATTACTAAAAGGTCATGTGAAAATTTTAAGATTAATGCTAGACATGTGTAGACAGTGTCAAATTTCCTTGAAAATTAAGAAATGCATATTGAACGCGCCATTTGAAATTATTCTAGGGCATGTGGTGTGTAAACAGAGTCTGTTGGTTGATCCTGCAAAGATTGTTGTCATTGTTAATTTACCACCACCTAAGTCAGTGATCCAATTAAGAGCTACACTTGGTCATACAGGCTACTATAAAAAATTTATAAATAGCTATGCACAGATTATTATTCCCATGGAGAAATTGTTAAAGAAGGATATTAAGTTTCAATGGAATGATGAGTTCCAACAAAGTTTGGACATTTGAAAAGAGAAAATGGTGACAACACCAATTTTGGTGTTTCCAGGTTGGTCAAAAGAGTTCCATATTCATGTGGATTCCTTTCAATAGCACTTGGAGAAATATTAACACAGCCAAGAGAAGGTGACATAGATCACCCAATATCATTTTCTAGTAGGAAACTCTTCGATTCATAACATAATTATAATACAATAGAGAGAGAAGGTTTTTCTATGGTATATGCACTACAAAAGTTCAGACATTATTTGTTAGGCCAACATTTTAAATTGTTCACAAATCATTATTCTCTCAGATACCTAGTCAATAAGACAGTATTGGGGGGGAGAATATGTAGATGGTTGTTGTTATTTCAAGAGTTTGACTTTGAAGTAGTTATGAAACATGGAAGATTGAATGTAGGGCCAGATCATATGTCCAGAATAACTAATGGAGAGGAACCAAGAAACTTGGAGGACAATTTTCTTGATGCACAACTCTTTTCAGTGCAGATTGAAGATGAATACTTTTATGATATTATTGAATTTATTGAGTACATGATTTTCCCCAAAGTAATATAACACTCTGTAGAAGAATAATTTGGTGGTTAGAGTTGTAGATTACCAACTTATTGCAAGACACTTGTATAAACTAGGAGCAAATAATATTCTAAGAACATGTTTAATGGAACATGAACATCCTATTATCTTAGAAGAAGAACATGAAAGAATAGTTGGATGATACTATGTAGGAAAATCTACTGTGCAGAAGATAGTGCGTGCAAGACTATGGTGGCCAACAATTTCTAAATATGAAAAGCAATATTGCCAAAATTGTGATGTCTTCTAGAGGGTAGGAAATCCATCCAGGATGGATGAGATTCCCCGAAGACCTAAGGTAACTCTTAAAGTGTTTTATAAATGGGCAGTAGACTTTGTAGGACCAATTAATCCACCATCTAGAAGATCAGGAGCAAGGTATATCATTACAACAACATGATATATAGCCAAATGGGATGGAGTAGCAACCATAAAATATTGAAGCACAAATACTGTTGCACACTTCCTATTTGAACAAGTAATCACAAGATTTGGATGCTCTAGAGTTCTGATGAGTGATCAGGGAACTCATTTTATCAATAGTACCATCTAGAAAATGACTAAAGAATTTGAGATACACCATCATAAGAGTACTCCATACCATCCTCACGCTAATGGAATAGTGGAAGCATTTACCAAAATATTGGAGAATTCCTTAACTAAAATTTTCAATGTGAACAGGGATGATTGGGATTTGAAGATAGCAACAATATTATGGGCTTATATAATTACATGAAAGAAACTCACAGGGAAGAAAACTTTCAGATTGGTGTATGGACAAGAAGCATTAGTCCCTTCAGAATTGCTACAAGGAAAATATCTCTATGGCTAGGGTGAACCACAACAGACGGAAATGACTGCAGAAATCAACTCCATTCCAAACACATGTTATATAAACCAATATGAAAGTGAGATAAGAAAGAGTCCTACCTCATCCAGATGTTAGATGAAGTCCACCGTTGAGCACTTTGACCCAAAGCTATATACCTGCAACAAGTTCTCAACAAACAAGAAAAACAAGCATATGGTGATGATATAAAAGGTTAGCACAATAGATAACATGATCCATCAATATAAATAACAAATACACCCATGGATAATAACTCATATATTCACAAGATATCAATTGGATGGGAAAGGATTATTTCTATTAATAAATGATCAACATAAGTGAAAATATTACAAACTTTCCTGTTGGCATGGTTCATAACTAAGAAACTAAGTTCCTTCCAGCTGGGCCTCCACCACTTCAATCCTCCACCAAAGGCAAGATCATAGAAGGGAGACAATGAGGTTCACCATCAATAAGGGAAGAGCTTGGGGGCTGAACACTGTGTTTAGACTTAAAGGACAAAGGGATGCATACTCCATATGAAGTAAATAATTTCTCCAGAGTAACTTTTCTCTCAAAGTTGAATTCTCACCCCCTTTCCATATCTTGGAATTGGCCCATTTATAGCCTTCAAAATGGAGCTAAAGGGTCGAGTGGGAACGTTTCCAGTATATGGAAGTCTAAGGATCAGAGATCTCCTATCATGACTTGGAAACCCGACATTTAATTTTGATTTTCTGGCACAAATCTCGATGTACACAGGTTGTGGTGGGGCAGCCAGCATATATGCTTGTTGTATAGTGTGCAGGATGTGTACAAGTGGAAAAATATTTATTTTTTGTGTCTGGATTTTAGCAACAGGGAAGATAATTATGCATAGGGAAATGGAATAAGGCCCTCTCTGCAAGATTTCATAGGGTGAGGCAAATCTTTCTCTAATAGATTACCCCTAATGTGTGAGGTCAGAGGAGTATCTGGGATGGCCGAAATACATTATAAATAATCCAAAAGTGGAGTGGTAAAGAACCAACTAGACAAACTCAATTGATCATTACATTTTTCATTGACTTTGCATGCATGGCTGCCAAAACTTACACTACAGATCCATGTGAAAATATACCAAACAAGTGTCTATGGACATGATTAGACAAATCAAAATGAGGTTACATGCCAATAGTTTTCATAGTCACGAACAAGGCCCAGTAGAACCTGTCTCAAAACCAATCTGAAGATATATGTATACCATGGAGTACAATCTGATCTCCCATGTTCACTGAAGTCATATAGGTATTGGTCCAATGAAAAGGAAGAAATAGGTCAGGAAAGTTGTGGCCACATAGTGATGTCTTCAAGTCTTCTACACAATCTACAAAAGGTGCAAGTCTACATCATGTGAATAAAGGAGTTGAGGTCGAACACAATGAGACATTGTTTGATTACCGATCATTGATGTATACCGTTAACAAACACGAGACAACCTACCGATAATTAAAGTAGCTATCAAGGCACCAAGTACATTCTTACAAGTGTGAATAGAGGAGCTGGTGTTGAACACCTAAAGAATCCATCGATCATGAGACATTGATGTATTCCCAATTGTCGATGGTCAGAGAGCCTGCCACTAATGACTTCAAGCCTCAAGGTACTCATAAGACTCTAGGTCTCGTTTCTAGAATAAATGGGCTGAAGCTGATGGAAGGAGACCTGCTGAAAGGAGAGCATTAAGGCATGTCTCATCAGTCAGCACGAGGAACAAAGCAGGAGCTTCATGATTTGGTGGAAATCGGATGAAGAACAAATTCACGAACCAACAACCCGTTTCATCTTTCGCGTGTGCCAAGTGCAAGAGGTACACGAAAAAGACCCGCTGAATAGCAGCCAATGATGAAAACTGTTGACAAAGGCGGGGAAACTACCAATAAGGATAATGGTATCCAAGACACTGCATGAATCCCAATGTGTGAATAGATGTCTTGTCGTCGAACACAAGGGAAACCACCCAGTCAACGACCAATGATGAAATGTCGACTGTTGGGTTCAAGGTGACCTACCAATAATGAAAGTAGGGTCAGGGTGCATGATAGGACTACAATATCATGTGATTTTGAGACAAACTGAGGGCATGGCCTACATGCAAAGTCAAGATTTTTGTGGAGGGGCCGACACAGGTTAATAGACTTCCTTTGAACAAGAGAAAGAGACAAATGGAGGACTCGGATAGCATAAACCCAATGATGAAAGCATGAGATGCAGGAGGCATCAATAAAACTCTCTATGGGGACTGGAAGAGTAACCATTAAGTAGAGAAGATTCGGTAATGAGCTAAGCTTCCTAAGGCCATGCTAATCCCAAAATTATGACGATGAATGGACTCAAATAACTTTGTGTTCTGTTCAAAGGCGACACGACTCTTGCCAATATAAGATAATACTGCCTTTCCGCCCGTCTTTTTTTTTTTTTCATAGACAAATGAATGTTATGATACAGAGGAGGAAACAAGTGTTGCAAGTAAGAAAAACTAGTTCCAGCAGTGGAACGTACCTAAGCTCAATGCCGGGAAATGCATGCGGGAGATGGACACTCGGGGGATGTTCCCTCCTAGGTATAGGGTGTCAAATTGCAAAGGATATGAACGAGGCTCTACTTGGTTGAGGATGCATAATTGTTGAGGCAAAATGGTTTATAACGCAAAGCTAGAACCAACTATAGGCTCAATACTACAAGCAGGGGCATGAGATGCAATCACAACTTAACGCAAAAAAAATTCCTTTTTTATGTCTTTTAGTCTATTTGGTGTGAAAAAGGGATAAACTTGTGCCAAATAGACATCTTTTCAAATCCAATTTATGAGTGTGAAAAAGACAATTTCACTTGGCGATATTTTCTATTTTTGGTAACGAGTCAAAAAAGATCTTAACTAAGACTCATGACCTTTCAAGTCCAATTTAACGAGTGTGAAAGGAACAAATCACTCGGAAATATTTTCACTTTTTAAAGACGAGTTTGAAAAGAGCTTAAATTAAACTCCTTTATGAGTCCTCGGGTTATAAGGCAACATGTTTATGAGTGAGAAATGAGGCTCAACATCCAGTCATGTATTAGCAATGAGGGACTCCCAGTCCTATGGAAAAAATCTTTGCATGGGAACCAAGTGAAGTAGGGAATGTAACTAGGGCACCTATGTTGGGTAAGTCACTACCACTTGTTAACGACATGACTTATAGCAAATGAAAGGTTCTGTGTCGCAACAAATGGGTTCGTACCTAAGGAAAAAAGTGACAGTTATAGGATAATGCGAAAAAAATGCATGACGAAGTGGATACCTATCCTATATGTTGAGTAATGAAAATACATGTCCATGGTGACGAAAAACCAACATAACGCTGAAATATGTAAGAATCTCAGGTTAAAACTGCAAAAACCAACTCGATCCACCTTTGTGTTAGTCCATTAGGTGAAAAAATGGCTTAAAGCTATAGAAAGTGGGTAAAAATCATTTATAAATAGTAACAAAATAAAAAATTACTATTCCATTTTGATTTTTTACCCAACTAGTGCAAATTGGACCAAAAATACCTCCGAGATTCAAACGGCAATTGCAGGAGCATCGAGCAACAAAATCGGAAACTGTCTAGATCAGGTAATTCTTGCTCTCTTCCTCTTCAAATTCAGTGGATTACATTTTTTATTTAGGTCTTAAATTGTTAGTTATTGAGGACACAAAGTGTATATTTCGGTGAACACTAGTTGTATTCAATTATGTCATGTATACGATGATGTATACGCCCATGTGTAAACTATAGGGTGCATATCTCAAGCCCTGCACACGACTATATATAAAGTAGGCCGTGTATAGGCACACAAATAATCATTTTGAAGAGTTCTAACTCAAATTTTTATTTGTCTTTGATAGGATGGTTCTTGAATGGAGAGAGAGAGAGAGAGAACGAGGAGGTCGATGATGCTGTAGATCGAGATCCAGGGGCCCAAATGGCCTTAAAGTGATGTGGCTTGTATAAATTTTGGGCTCTCAAAGGAATGAGAGCCCAGGTGAGGTTGCTCGAGATGTTGGTGGGTTACGGGGACCCTGAGAGTGAGAGCTTCAATCTTGATGGGAAACCATTGAGGATTGAAGTAGAGGACATTTACTTTCTGACTGGTCTATCATGTTGGGGAGAGGTTGTAAACCTCAAATCATGGGGAGCAGAGAGTGGGATAAAGATAGAGGAATATATCGACGCCCACTATGTAGCAGAGATTCCTAAGGTAGGGAGTCAAGTCCCTATTTAGGAAATAAACAACCTCAATCTGAAGATCATTGTCCTAGTATTGACCAGGATCACAGGTTCAGCCTCGTTACACCAGGCATCGAGGCTGCTCATGTTATATGTAGTGAAGTGTACAAGACCCACAGTATATGACTGGTGTACCTCACTACTAGCAAATATGAAGAGCCAGATGACTGAGTGCAAACATGGGAGTAAACGAAATTTTGGGTTTTCCTCTATCCTATGCAGTTTCTTTTTCGAGCGATTTCTAGGTCTGGGACCTAGAGTCGAGATTCTTCCTAGAGGAACTCAATATCTAGCCATGACACAGTGAGCCGAGGTAATGAGGCGGCAAGGGGGAGGTAGGGTGCCGACACCCTACAACGATGATTTCTTCTACTGGTGGCGGCAATAGGTCATCGCTCTAGATGACTATCCTTATGAGGGGATCAACTTCAAAGGAGATACAAACATGCCACTTACATTAGGGACCACCTATGACGACATAGGTATGTCAAATGTTTTTACATATTTCATTTTTTTGTATTTTTGTATAGTAGAAAAAAAATATTTTTGGATGGTGCTTAAGTATTGAATAGACATTTGTGCAACGTAGACGTGGGTCCCCAATGGCCAGAAGGCTTCCCTCGACATCGACAGAGGAACCGAGGAGATGAGGCAGTGGGAGGAGAAGCCGAGAAGATCCTACAAAACGTGCAGTGAAACCTGTTGCATTTGAATAACATGATACCCATGGTTCAGGTAGAGGATCTACCTGAAGCCATGCAGTGACGGGTGGTTGGTGTACCCATGGCATGGGTACGACTCTTTCGGCATCTTGAAAATGCCATGGTTTTCTTCCATGACACTCATCCGATGCCACAGGTGTAGATGTTGTGGGATATTGTAATACCGATTGTATATGTGTATTGAGGGTGTTAGCCCCAATTTTTGTACTATAAACACCATATTTTTTGAAATATATAAAAAGGGATCTTCGACTTTTCTTATATTTTACAATGTGTACATTGATTAGATGGTTTTCTTTGCTTTTAATTATGTGAAAAATGCCAATCTAAAACGAAATTAGCATAAGCATCAGATACATGATTAGAACTCCTAGGAATGTGATAATATGTAATGAAATCAAATTGTCGTTCTAAAAGATGTACCCGTAGGAATCATCGGATTAGAGTAGGATCATGCACATAGTAACTATCGTTCAAGTGACATACTACTAACTGGGAGTCTAGGCGAACTTCTAATGAACGAATACCATGTGAGATAGCATCGTGCAAAATTTCTATAACGGAACTATATTCAGCCACATTGTTCATGGATGTCCCTAGGCATATTCCACCTGAAGACACCAACAGACCCTCGGGCGAGTAAACCACCCAAGCGGAGGAAACCAAGTTCTGTGTATGGCGATTGGCTCCATCTAAGAATCCTAGGTAGATCGAAGACTTTGTTGACATCTGTCAACCAAGTGAAAACTCCATAAGAAACCCAAAGATGAAAGAAGGAAAAATATATATACACTAAATTACATTAGTATACAGAGAGTTCCACCCAAGCCTGGGGCTCAAGCGTAGTATCTTTTCAAGTAGATCCCATTTCTGGGCTCAACCAACTTATTCCCTTCATAATATTCTAACTAATAGGCTCATTTTCTAGAACATGTCACACGATTTAAGGACCGTGCCACATGGGTTTAAAATTGCCTACCCCTAATGGTTCTTTGTCTTAATCATACAAGAGGACCAAGTCACCCTCAGTGTACAACCGAGGAAAGAAAAACTTATTGTAATGGAACTTAACACGTCTTTTGTTCACCTTGATAGTTAGAGGTGTCTCGACGTTGCTCATAAAGACTCTCTAGGTGTATAAATCATTGCTCGAGATCAGAAGTGTCAGGTAGGAGCGCAACTTCCAACTTAAGAGAAGGGATTTTGCATTTAATAAGTAAATTCAACTCCACACCGTGTACTTACTGACAAGGGGAAAATCCAGTGGCAGTCTTGACCGAGGTTCAGTATGCCCAGAGTGCAGGATATAGCATGATGTGTCAGTCGAACTTGCTCTAACTGACAGTTTTCTGTAAAATGGTCTTGAGAGACTTGTTAACGGCCTCTACTTGTCCATTTTCCTGGGGGTAATAAGGAGAATAATGCCCATGTCTAAACCCTAGTTTAGCTTCTATTTCTTCTATCATCTCGTTCTGAAAGTGACTACCATGATCAGTGACAATCTCACTCGGGACACCGAATCAGGCGATAATCTGATTGAATACGAAAAAGGCTATAGTCTTCCCATCGGATTTAAAAGTAGGAATGGCATCGACCCACTTAGTAAAGTAGTCTACAACCACGATAATGTGATGATTCCCCCCAGCCGAAGTTGGGTTGTGTTATCACAATATTTGTTTATGCCTCAACGTTTCATAAGTGGCGCCACCTGCAGGCGCTACCTAATATTTCACAAAGAATAGAATATGCATTTCATTATTCATTTTGGCAAATGAATACAATTGTTGTGGGATTTTTATTTGTTTTGGGGAAAATTGAAATTATATTGAGTTATTCCCAATATCCAAGTTCAAGCATCAAAGCACCCACAGATTCATGCTACCAAATTGCATGCAGAAACACAGTCGGGTGCTACCTACAGGTGTTGCATAATATTCTGGTAGAGGCTAAATTGTGCAGAGTTATTTTGCCAGTTTTGAGTCACTAATTTAAAACTTGGGTTATGAGTAGTTGAGGATGTATTTTTGGAAACTGGAGGAGGTTTTTGTTCATAACATTCCAAATAAGAAAAACCTCTCTCATGTTTTCAAAATGTGTTTTTTTTATTTATAGATATTGGATATAGAAGTAGGCACTGCGTACTATGCACAGTGGCATTGCGCACTAATTTATTGTAGCGGTCACGGTTTTGATATTCGCCTTGTTAGGGGGGTTGCCACATGTCAAGGAGGTTTCGAATGAATTATCAAGGATCAGTTAGATATCAAGGGACACCTGCACCTAAGATTTAGCTCTAGCAAAGGCCTCATGCATGAGGTGGAAACAATTTATTAATGACTTCCAACAAATTCCTGAAAATCAATAGTTTGTTGGATTTTTGTCTCTTTGACTGTTGCCACCTATCTCCAAGGCTTAGAATCCAATGGAGGAGATGGGATTCGACCTCCTTAGTTAATTTGGATGCTATTGCCTATTTAAAGAAGGAGAGATCTCTTGAAGAAGAGGGGGGATGAGCCAAGAGAGGCTAGAGAGAGTAGGAATAGGTAGTTTTCTGTGTGTGTTCATTTGTAAGCCTGTGGGCATTTTAGGATTGTAAGCATTACAGCTGTTGGAGACTCATGAGAGCTGTGATTTCAGATTCTAACTCTTATTTTATATTTCTTCTTATTTGAATATATTGCATATTTGAGGATCAGAGGCTGTCAATGATTTATGGATCCCTAAGCAGCAGAGGATCTGCTGTATTTTTCCCATCAGTCATTTTTTATGTTCAAGTATTTGTTGATTCATTGAATTGAGAGGATCTCTATTTACCAAACATTCTATCTTATGTTTTCCTTCTTCCTTTCTTCCACCTATCAGCATATAATCTTGTTTTTTGTTAAGCAGATTTTGTGCCTTAGATGAGTGGGATGGTTGTGACTCCATTGCCCATTGGTGTAGCCTACTGATCTGCAGTTTGATGCCCTCTCTCTTTCTTTATCCATATTGTTGATCCACCTATTGAAAACCAAAGTTATATTTTACATTATGATGGGTGTTGAGCTTACACTTTAGCAGTCAAAGTGTGACTTTCAGTGCTAACATTTGTTGCATCGTTGCCAGGGACAAATTTGAGAAGATTGAAAATCTCCCTAGGAAAAACGACATTGCACAACTCCAGGTTTAGATGGTGACTGAAGTTGGACACCTTCAAGACTGCACATTCACCATGGTGACTCCATTGTTCAGAATATGTTGGTGACTCCACTGGGGATGAGAAAAATCAAATGGCTATGAAGGCTATCCTAGCCAGGAGGTTTGCCCCATTCAATTTCTCAGCCATAGATTGCTATCCACATCTTGTGCCTCAAATTGATGAATGGCAAGATCTGCTACCCATATTTTATGAAGGTGATGATGACAACCCTTTTGATCATGTTCATGAATTTCATGCTTTAATGCAACAACTTGACATCCATCATGAAGATATATTGATGAAAATGTTCATGTATTCCTTGGAAGGCGATGTGAAGCAATGGTATAGAACACTCCTTGCTTCTAGTATTTCCTCTTTGAAGGACTTTCATGATGTTTTTTATTCTCATTGCAAGATAATTTATCCAGCTGAAAGACTTTTTGAGAATTGTTCTGAGGGGTATGCATCATATATTCAAGATTCAGCAAGTGATTCCTCTAGTAGTGATGATGAAGGGGATGATTATAGAGGTCAGGACTTGGATGATGAGTTTCATAATGCTTTTCCTAAATTTGAAGAACAAATGCATCATTCATGTCAAAATATAGGTCCCCAAGAGAAAGATCAATATGGAAAATCCATCATTTCCTTGTCTCCTCCATTTCTCGATTCTTTAAGTCAAGAGGTCATCTTAGATTCATATTTATTTTATCATGAGAATAGTGTTGCATCTTGTCATGGCCAAATTCATAGCTTATCAGTCCCTCCTATTGTTAATGAACCAATGTTCCATGATTTGCCAAGTTTTGATGACTATGAGGATGTTTTCCTTGAGCAACCAGTTGTCCCAGCTGTTGTACTAATCCCCTCAGCCATTAATAGTCAAATGTTCATTGATTCACCTTTGTATGATGATTATGAAGATGATTTCCATGAACAATCTGTTCAAGACTTTATATTAGAAAAGTACCCTTCCCATCCAAGCAACAATAGCTTGTTTCAACCCTCATGTCATATTTTTGTTGCTGAAAAAGAAGAAAAAGATGATAATCTAATTTTAGAGGGTGAAAAACTGAGAAATTGGGACCATAATCCAAGCTATGATGAATATCCCTCACAATCAGAAGATAAGATAGAATAATTTAGTTTCCCAAGCACTTCTAATTGTGATGAACTACCCTCTCAACCCCCTATTCCTCTTGAAGACACAAGATCAGTTTCATCAAGCAACCAAAATCAAATGCCATGTGATCAGATGAGAAAGGTTGAAATTAAAGAAAGACAAGCATCACTGAGCCTTTTTCCTAATAAACCTCATGACCAGGAGTGGACCGAGGCCATATGTATTGAGGATGAATCAGAGAATCAGTAATCCATACAATAACCAAGAATAATGGACGAAGGACCTAATGCAATACTTTTCCTTTTTACACAAAGCAATGTTGCAGGGGAAAGTATTGATGATGTTTTTCAGGATCCATTTGCAACATGTCTGGAAGAAGAAAATGGGCCTAGGCTCATTGATTTCTTCAATGGAAAGTGTATTTCCAAATGTTTCTTTGACACACCTTCAAGTAAGAATTATCTCTGGTGCTTAAGGAAGCACATTTCAAAACATCAAACAGTTGAAAAAATGATGAAATGGCTTCATTGGTTGTTTCATGTAACTTGAACGCTTCAGTTTCCCAATAATTAGAGTAGGTGTGTGCAATAATCTTGCTGGACAAGCATCGTTTTCATCATTTTGTTATTTTTAGTTTTCATTTTCATTTAGTTTCAGCTGAAGGTCACAGATCAAAGCAGATTATAGAGGTTAAAGGTTGAGAGCCTGACTCCACAAGCCCAAAGGATAAGGCACTGAAACTACAAGAGTTCTTAGAGCTTCACAGGGAGGACTTTATCCCCCATGGAGCCTATATTAGCACAAGATTGGTTTATGCCTCAGGGTTTCATAAGTGACGCTACCTACAGGCGCTACCTAATATTTCACAGAGAACAAAATCTGCATTTCATTATTCATTTTGGCAAATGAATACAATTGTTATGGGATTTTTATTTGTTTTGGGGAAAATTGAAATTATATTGAGTTATTCCCAATATCCAAGTTCAATCATAAAAGCACCCACAAATTCATGCTACCTAATTGCATGCAGAAACACAGTCGGGCGCTACCTACAGGCGCTGCGTAATATTCTGGCAAAGGCTAAATTGTGCAGAGTTATTCTGCCAGTTTTGAGTCATTAATTTAAAACTTGGGTTATGAGCAATTGAGGATGTATTTTTGAAAACTGGAGGAATTTTTTGTTCATAACATTCCAAATAACAAAAACCTCTCTCAATTTTTCAAAATGTGTTTTGGTTTGAGAGATATTGGCTATAGAAGTAGGCGTTGCGTACTCTGCACAGTGGCAGTACGTACTAATTTCTTGTAGTGGTCACGGTTTTGATATTTTCCTTGTTGGGAGGATTGCCACATGTCAAGGAGGTTTTGAATGACTTCTCAAGGATCATTTAGATATCAAGGGACACTTGCACCTAAGATTTAGATCCAGCAAAGGCCTCATGCATGAGGTGGAAACAATTTATTAATGACTTCCAACAAATTCCTGAAAATCAACAGTTTGTTGGATTTTTGTCTCTTTGACTATTGCCACCTATCTCCAAGGCTTAGAGTCCAATGGAGGAGATGGTATTCGACCTCCTTATTTCATTTGGATGCTATTGTCTATTTAAATAAGGAGAGATCTCTTGAATAAGAGGGGGGATGAGCCAAGAGAGGCTAGAGAGAGTAGGAATAGGTAGTTTTCTGTGTGTGTTCATTTATAAGCCTGTGGGCATTTTAGGATTGTAAGAATTACTGCTATTGGAGACTCATGAGAGCTGTGATTCAGATTGTAACTCTTCTTTTATATTTCTTCTTATTTGAATATAGTGCATATTTGAGGATCAAATGTTGTCAATGATTTATGGATCCCTAAGCAGTAGAGGATCTGTTGTATTTTTCCCATCATTCATTGTTTATATTCAATTATTTGTTGATTCATTGAATTGAGAGGATCTCTATTTACTTAAAATTCTATCTTATGTTTTCCTTCTTCATTTCTTCCACCTATTAGCATATAATATTGTTTTTTGTTAAGCATCTTTTGTGCCTTAGATGAGTGGGATGTTTGTGACTCCATTGCCCATTGGTGTAGCCTATTGATCTGTAGTTTGTTGCCCTCTCTCTTTCTTTATCCATATTGTTGATCCACCTATTCAAAACCAAAGTTATCTTTTACATTCTGATGGGTGTTGAGCTTACACTTTAGCAGTCAAAGTGTGACTTTCAGTGCTAACAGGTTGCAATCAACGAAGTCCACCCCCCACTTCGTGAAGGGACCAACGGTAATGACTGGGTGAAGAGGGGTTGGATGCACGCGCATTTTCCGAGTGAACACCTGGCAGGGATGACACTTCTTAACCACTTCAATATAATATTTAAAGATAGTATGCCAGAAATAACCAACTCGCAAACTTTTTTGGGTTGTCACAAGCTCGGATAGATGACCACCACAAGCCCAACTGTGGCAATCGTTCAGGACAAAATCGACTTCTTTGTGAGTTAAAAAATGATGCAAGATATCATTTATTCCTCGGAAATACAAAGTATCACCGACTATGGTATATTTCTTAGCTTGGTATCTTATACGTTGTTGGTCATCTCGTGAGAGATGTTGAGAGAAATTCAAGGCTTGAAGATAGAGAACAATGTCTCCATACCAAGGGTCAGACGACGAGGCAAGAAAAATGTGTTTGTCCACAAATGAATCAACATGGATAACGCCCTCATCTATTCATGGAAAATCGGATATTAGCTCCGCGAAGGCTAGCGATTTCTTGGATTTCGCAGAAGTGAAATCGAAATCAAACTCTTGTAAAATGACAATCCATTTATTATATTTTTCCCCTATGATACGCCTGGTAAGGATGTATTGAAATGGATTGACATCCACAACCACAATAGTCTTTCAAAGTAATATATAATGACACAAATGTTGGACTGTGTGAATGGAAAGCAAAGCTAGCTTTTCAACGTGAGATTAATTGAGTTCAGGATAGACTAAATTTCGAATAAGATAATAGATGATGTCCTCATGGAGCTCATCATCCTCCTGAACTAGAACCATACCAATCGTATCCTTAGACGCAATGATATAAATCAAGTAATCCATACTATAGTCAGGAGGCTTCAGTATAGGCACTGACACCAAGGCCTTCTTCAAATCATCAAAGGACTCTTAGGCTCGCTCATCCCAGATAAAAGGGGTGTCCTTCTTCAAAAGACACATGAAATCCTTAGTGATAGTGGCATAGTTCACTATAAACTGATGAAGAAAGTTAGCTTTCCCCTGTAAACCCTGAAGTTGTATAATCGTGTGTGGGGGAGGCAATCAAAGTATTTCCTCAACCTTTAGTGGATCTACCATGATTCTGGTCTTAGAAACTAGAAAGACCAAAAGATGACCAGACTTAACGCAAAATATGCACTTGTAAGGGTTCAACTAGATTCTATAGTAGCGACATCTTTCAAAAATAAGGCAAAGGTGTAAAACTTGATCCGCTCTCTTGCGAGAGTGAGCAGCAATATCATCAAGTTAAGCTTCAACTATGTGCTTAAGATCGTGAAAATTGAAAGTCATGGCACGTTGAAAGGTTTCTCTAGTGTTTTTAAGGCCAAAAGGTATTTTCTGGTATGCAAAAGTACCCCAAGGAAAAATAAATATCGTCATGTGTTGATCCTCAGGTTTTATTTGAATCTGGTTATATCCTAAAAAATCGTCCATAAAAGAAAATACTTCTCTTCTCGCACACTCGTCGAGAATCTGATCGATGAAAGGTGTGGGAAAGTTGTCTTTAGGACATGCCTTGCTCAGGTCATGAAATTCCATACATAGATAGATGGTTCCTTGCTTCTTATCCACAGGAACGGGGTTAGATACCCATTCGGTCAAGGGAACCTAGTAGATGAAGACAACATTAAGTAGCTTCTCTACCTCTGCCTTAATAGCAGGGGCCTTCGGAGGGTTTACAGCTCTAAGACGTCGAATAGATTTAGCATCTAGATAAGTTCTAATATCATGTTCAAAAATATGAGGGCCGGTTCCTGGCATCTCTTCATAAGACCAAGAAAATACATCTCGGAATTCCTTGAAGAGTTTGGTGTACATCAGGATTTCTTTTGGCGAACAATCCGCACCGATATTTACGTTTTCAACCTTGACAGGGGTACGAGAGATGTCGATCGTGATGGTAGGAGAAATACTCACCTTGTTTGATTCGTCATCTTGTTTGATTCGTTCAATCTCTAGAAGAAAATAAGAGCCATGATGCATATCATCCCAAGGTTTGTCAGAACCATTCATGGCTTCGATGATGGATTCATCTGAAGGCAAAGTCCCATCGAGGAAATCATGTGAACAAGACAATGAAGTGGCCCACACGGACCTAAAAACTTTATTCTCCTCATTCGTCGACGAGGGAACAAGATCAGGATCGGCAGAAGAGTCAAGAACAACTTGATACACAATCTCTATTGCTGATAGTGGCATGGCCATTCCAACATGTGAATGACCTTCACAAGATGAAGTCGGGGAAGGTAGGGTCCACAGATCACTAAAGTAAGAAGTGCGGAAAGGAATGGACCTTCATGTCGATATGGGCCTACTGGACATGGCATAGACATGGTGACTTGGTGTCGTGAAGTCAAAAGTACCCATGAGAGAAAAATACATTCTAACACTGATATTATTAGTTGTTGGCTGAGAATTATCGATCACAGGGATCGACGGTCCAAGAGATGCATTAGGACTAGAGTACGCAAAGGATAACTGATCGATCATCACGATCTTCCCTTCATGAGAAAAACAAAGCATACAAAATATGGACGATACGACGACAATCATAGAATAAGTCCAATTGCGACCTAGTAACAGGTTATAATCAAGAGGCGCATCAACTACCTATACTTCCACCTCTATCATCTTCCCACCTAATTGGACTGGAAAGGCAGGGAGAATACCATGAGGGCAGAAGGAATGACCGTCAAAAGCAGTCAACATGTTTGATGAATTGGAAAGAGTTGGAGAACCGAGAGCTTTCCAATAGACCAGGGACATCACACATGTAACAACGCCTTCATCAACAACCACATGTTTTATGGTATACTTTGAGTACTCCACGTGGATTTGGAAATCCACATGGTAAGGAAAGCGAGGCTTAACATATGTGACATCAAACTTGATATCTTTTGAGCCACTAGGTTCTAGAGATCCTAAGTAGAGAGTAAGGCATTCCTCTATGAAGGACACGTCTGGAGTACCTCTAAAGTAGACATCGAACAAGGGGTTTGACCCAGGTCCTCAACAATAGAGTAGTTCTGGGCAGCTCTAGCATTTGGATTATGGGTAGAGCGCTTGAGTACTCCTTTCGAAATACGAGGCGGTGGCTCTGGTTTCTCAATCTGGAAAGTCATCTCTGGGGGAGGAGGAGGAGATTCTAGACCAGGAATAGTTTGTTTAGAAATATAATCTCGAGATCTAGTGGCTACATTAAATTTCGCATCGACCATGTTGATACATAAACATTCATTGTCTTGTGACTGCTAGTTTTGACTTCCACCAGCTGCATTTTTTGTGTTTGAGGAGCTCGAGGCTAGGTGTTGATTATGTGGGAATAGATTCGTCAGCATGGTAGGCGATTGAGATAATAGCCTCGCATCTTCTACAATTTTGGGGCATAAATGGGTAAGGTGATCATCTGTGCAAATCTTATAGGGAAACTCCACATTATGTCTTTCTCATTTTCCCTCTCCAACATTACCATTTGTCTTCTCATTATTATTATTGTCCTTGGTTTTATTACCATTTTTCCCACCCTTATGGTTATTATGTCCTTTCTTCTTATTCCCTCCTGATTGTTGGCTACCATTTGGGTTGGACGACAATTGAACAGAATGTACATCTGCAAACTAAGTGGGATTTGAAGACATAGATGAATATGGCCCTCCTGGAGACTAGCTTAGAGACAACTCCTTCATATGGCATGTCACCGAGTCTGCAAAATTTACATTGGCAGCACCTACAATGCCATCGACATGAGGTTCGGGATTTTGACTAGGGTCGTAAGTAGACCGTGGTGTGTCAGGAAGAAGGTGGTATAACATCCCAGACTGAGTGTATATCAAGTCTAACTGTTGGGCCCTAAAGATCGTTTATTCCTTAGTGGTAACCCTAGAAGTAGCAACGTACTTCGAGATAGGAACGTGCAAAGACTTAAGAAACCATTCTAAAAGAAAGGTCAAGGGTATAAGGGTCTTAATCAACCTCTTCCGTCTATGCCACTGCTGAATATGGTCGGATATATGAGTGGCGGTATCCTAGCGTAAAGTTGACAACAATTCTAGGCCAACATCATAACGAATGGGCAACTGGAAGTGGTTAAGAAATACCAACACCAACTAACTAAAAGTCCCATATTCTCCCCTAGGTAGCTCAATATACCATTTCATAGAAACTCCAATGAGGGTGCATTGAAATAATATTAATTGAACAGAATCGTCATTAATGGAATTTGATGAGCACCATGGGTGAAGGGTAGTGACGTGATCACCAGGATCCTCTCCATTCTTACCCTCGAACTTCAAGATGTCTGAAGGAAGTTTGGTGGGGACTAGGGGCCATGTAGGATCATGACTCATGTGGTCATTCATTAACTTAGACAAATCTGGCAGATTAAGCATGGCTATAAAAGGGAGATGAGGTTGCGACATATGGCCCCAACCTCCCAGGAAATATTGTGCTTGCGGATTTGCAGGCCATCCAGGGTTTTGGTAAACACCATGGCCCTGTCTGGCATTATAAGTCCCTCCTTCGGGTTGATTCATATAGGGTTGGTTGGGCATCATTCCAGCAGGAATGTTCTATTGAGGGTTATATAAATTTCCCCCAGCCAGATTAGATCTAGGTTGTGGGTTTCCCAAAGCGTGAAACTGACCTCCTCCAGGTGGGAATATGGAGGATAGACGTGGATTCTTCATGCCAAAATTATTGGTCAGAATATGGTCCGAGAAGGTAGGGTTGTAGGATGGAAATAGAGTCGAAGCTTGTTCGCCAGGTTGATTATTCCACCTAGAAGTAGGAGGATTGGATCTAGGGTTAAAAGCAGGCATGCCTCCTAAATTAGGAATCATTTGAGGGATTTGAGATCCACCAAACGAAAAAGGAGTGTAGGGAGGTGTACTGCCCCCAAGCCCAATGCTAGCATTAGGGCTAGCAGTTGGGATGGAGTTTGAAAACTGTGAAGTGAAGTTGGGCATACCATAAGAAAAGGGACTGGAAGCCATAGGGATGGACTGAACATTATAGCCTAATGAGTGGCCAAGAGACCCAAAGGGGTTCAAGGTGGTAGCTTGAGCATTTACTATAGGTCGGGCCATAGTAACGATAGGTACCTTCGGCACTACAACCATGGAGGTTACAGGAGTCGAAGGGGTTCCATTAACTATAGTGGGTATGGGAGTTGAAGGGCTCCCATAATTCTGAAGACTAGCTTAAGTACTCATCCTTATAGAATCACAAGAATGATCAATGGATGTGTGTGTACCACTCCTAATAACTCTACGCCTTTTAAAAGCAAAGACTTGAAATCTGGTGGTAACTGTAACAAGCGACGGGACCGACGGGGAGGCTGGTCTGAATCCACAATGACTTAAGACTCTAAAGATAAAAATATATCCTAAGGCCAACCAGTAATCAAAGAGAACACCAAAATTCAAACGGCCAATGTGCATGCAAATGGGTAAAGTGGTTGAGTGGCCTCCCTCCCTAAAGAAGGTATGTCTCGCCCAAGAGGGGCCTGAGACTCCCTGCTAAAGATCGGAGGTAACATAATCAGTTATAAGGGACCTCATGGAATTAACAACCAGTCGGTCAGATCCCCCCGGAGAGGTAATCCTCCATAAAGATTGTGTGTTGTTTGACCCTTATCTGACCCAAGGTACCTGCAGAATAACCCCTGCAAGTAACCTATGAGACACCTGAGTCAAGCAACTAATAAACCATTATATAACCAATGCACAGGCGAAAAGTCGTAAGTCAAGTCCACCGTATGGGTAGGGTAGAAAAGCTTGAAACCTTTAAAGCATCGCCTCTCACGTAGATAAGGGCACTAACAAGATCCCCAAATACGAATAGATCCCCATAAACATCTCTGACACTAGGAAAGTATCGGGGGGATATCCCTTCAACCAACTTTGTGTGACCTCGTGATTAACTCCGGTGTGAGCAGAGCTTCCTAATCTTACCAATTATACAATGGATTTCTCCACTCCCTGACTCAGACACATATGTTGATTTAATTGCCTTGGAGAAGTTTACTCACAAAATCCTATTCCAAGGCATTAAATCCTAGGCTAGTTTGTGCACCCTAGAAAAATAAAATCGTTACTAATAAATTTTAAATTATAGTGTTGATTTTATGGTTGTGATTACTCAAAAAGGTATGGTAGTGAAACTCATGGTGTTATGACTCTGCATTAAAATTAAATATGAGAATAATGCAAAGTCCTAACTTTAACTTTCAATTAATGATATGCTTCTAAAAACGATGCAATTTTCAAATTCAACTCAATTCTGAAGTGAAATGCAATATTTCACTATATGCGCTAAGCTAATGATAAGGACTCAAAAGACAAAAAATGCCAAGCAATGAAAAATGCCTATTTTTTGTATTTTCAATATATCGAAACTGAAAATGCATGGACTGAAAAGTGACTTGATATATAGTCCTACTGTGTATAAAAAAGAGATAACTCAAGAAGGATACCAAGCAACAAAACACCCATCCCAGTGTGTAAGGATAATAAAAATGAAAAGATGAAGAGAAAGACTTTGCCCAAAAAATCAACCAAAAGAGGGTTTCTTGTCATCCCACAAGCACTTAACAGGCACTACAAAGACCCAAGAAGGCTCAACAATCATCAAATCCCACCCAACAAACACCAGAACAGGAAAACATGCAACTAAAAGAGGTGTACGCGATCGTTCAAGAAAATAGAGCGTATATACGCAGCTTGCAGTGAGACAGCCCGCGTGTATACGCGACTGTCAAGGAAAAAGGCATGTATATGCTTTAAAACAAGGCCATGCAAGGGAGAATAGATGAAAAATCATACCCAAAGTGAACATGAGATGTCAAGCAATGATACGACAAGAACCACAGTAGAAACGAGAGCAATCTAAGGAGAAAAGTACTTCAAACCCTAAGAAAGAAGATTCAATCCCCAGTATGGTCGCCAATTCTGTTACGAGGAAAATCTCTCTATGGCTAGGGTGAACCACAACAAAAGGAAATGACTGCATAAATCAACTCTATTCCAAACACATGCTATATAAACAAATATGAAAGCAAGATAAGAAACAGACCTACCTCGTCCAGATGTTCAATGAATTCCATCATTGAGCACTTTGACCCAAAGCTATATACCTGCAACAAGTTCTCAACAAACAATAAAAACTAGAATATGGTGAAGATATAAAAGGTTATCACATTATATAGCATGATCCATCAATATACATAACAAATACGCCCATGGATAATAACTCATATATTCGCAAGATATCAATTGGACGGGAAAGGAGTATTTCTATTAATAAATGATCAGCAAAAGTGAAAATATTACAGACTTCCGTGTTGGCACAGTTTGGAACTGAGAAACTAAGTTCCTTCCAGCTGGGCCTCCACCACTTCAATCCTCCACAGGCATGCTCATAGAAGGGAGACAATGAGGTTCTCCATCAATAAGGGAAGAGCTTGGGGGGTGAACATTGTGTTCATACTTAAAGGATGAAGGGATGTAGACTCAATATGAAGTAAATAATTTCTCTAGAGTAACTTTTCTCTCAAAGTTGAATTCTCTCCCCCTTTCCATAGCTCAGAATTGGCCCATTTATAGCCTTCAAAATGCAACTGAAGGTCTGAGTCAGAACTTTTCTAGTATATGGAAGGCCAAGGATCAGAGATCTCCTGTCATGACATGGAAATGCGAGTTGTAGTGGAGCAGCCAGCGTATACGCTTGTTGTATAGTGTGCAAGATGCGTAAAAGTGGGAAAATATTTATTTTTGTCTCTGGATTTTAGCAACAGGGAAGATAAGTCTGCATAGGGAAATGGAATAAGGCCCTCTCTGTAAGATTGCATAGGGTGAGGAAAATCTTTCTCTACCAAGAATACTTGATACCTAGTCTTTGCATTGCAGCCATTACAAACATGATTGAAAGAGGTGCAACTCAAGAAAGATTGTCTCAGCTCATGGAACTAAAAGAAGACAAGATTATGGCTAGTTTCAATCAGGAAGTACAGAAAGAAAAGGATAAATTTTGGCATCATAGACATATCAAGAAGAAATATTTTAAGGAAGGAGACCTGGTTCTTCTCTATGATAGCACACCTAGGAAACTTCATGATGCATTGGCTAGGGCCATATGAGATAAAGTCTATCACAGATGGAGGTGTTGTGCAGTTGCAGGATCTAGAAGGAAAAGAGATTCAAGGATTGGTGAATGATATTCGAGTGAAACTATATAGGGACAGTCGACCCAGTAATCCTCAGTAGTTGTAGCGTAGAAAATTACAGTTGTACATAGTGTATAATAGTAGGAGTTAAAAGAAAAAAAGAAGAATTTTTGTTTTTGGAAAAACAAGAAAAATACAAAAATATGTAATAGATAGTTAAGTGGTAGACATGAAGTTATAATATACCGTGTGCAACAGAAAGTAAGTGGTATGAGAAAAAAGAATACATTGCACACCAAAAAAAGGTGACCAGGAAGAAAAACCAGCACGTCGATACAGGAAGCAACCGAAAAGAGAAAAACCAATGATTGAAAAAGTGGGGCGCGACAGAGAATTTATGCCACGACCTATAAAAGCAGGAAACATGAACCAAAAGACTCATTGTAACTTTTTGTAAAGAGATATAAGGGATAAAATTCAGTACGAGTGAGTATTTTCAAGTGTTCAGTTAAGATTCAGAGCAACCTTTTTTAGGATTTAGCAAAATGGCGCCACCAAATATTGGAGCTCCCAGTCACATTGCAAGAAAGAAACAGAGTGTCGCGAGGTCTTCACAGGATCAAGAAGCCGAAGGAGAAAACCTTAATCAGTCAGAAGGAGTGGTGGACGTGGATGCAATCCCATCTCCAGTCACTGAACCAATTAGTCCCACCATTGTAGAAGAACAAGATCTGGTGACAGAGGAAATGGAGGTCAAATCCCATAACTACACACAAAAACCTAGTGCAGAGAAAAACCCTACTCATTAAACTGGTTTAGGAGTAGCACAATAGATGGATGAGGAAGATGTTGAACGAATAGAGTTGGATGAGCCTAGAGAACAGGTCGAAGCAACACAACATATGGTAGTAGAGCCAAAGAAACAGTCATAGGAATAGGTACAGGTGGAATACATCACAAATCAACGAAACACAGATATAGAGGAAGAACGAGGCAACGCGCATGTGCACCAAGTAGCAGGGCCATCGGCAGAGAAAGAGAATACAAAGGAAAAACATACAATATAGAAATCACTACGCAAATAGAAAGAACTAACACTTTGACTTCCACAAATACCTGAAGGAGTCAATATCCTTCCTGACATTTTAGGATGTGTGGATAAACTGAAGTATGTGTATCATGATATTACAGATAGGGACAAGTTCCCCGAGTTTGCACCGCAAGTCTACATGGAGAGAAAAGGAGCAGGTCCATCAGGGGATCCTATTTTGGAGCCGAAACAGTGGATTGTAGGATTATATAACACATGTATCATGAATTTGTTGGAAATTCCCCACTTTGGGAGAGGCAAAGATGTAAATGCATGTGTAAAACAACTACTAGAATTGGTACACAGACATATCTTATGAATGGACAAGCCAATATAAATAGATGTATACTTAATTGCATAAATCACAGGCTTGCCAACAAAAGGGGAAAATCTGGAACAATATTTGGACGACAAGAAAAAGGAAAAAACTTTAGAAGAGGAGATAGAGAAGAAATATAGCACTGAAAGAGGGTCCAAGGGGTTGATAATTAATTGAATCAATGAACCAACAACGAGATTGGCGACAAAATTGATGGCTTACAAAATTTTAAGAAAATGTTGCAGGGAGGAAGCACCTGCATGAGTAATAGCAGCAATTGCGCAGTGCGCAAAGGGGAGCCTACTTAGTTGGACCCCATATTTATTAAATTTGTTTTTGGATGATTGCAAGGACACAAAGGATCTTTGAAAAAAGTTTCATTATGCATGGTTAATAATATTGATAGCATTGGTGGGATGGGGACAACCTAAATACAATGGATTGTACTAGAGGCTAGGGAAGTGTCACGCAACAAAGTATACAACACTATGGCACACTTCAAATGCAAAAAAAAAGGAAGGAAAATGCCAACATATTTTCTATGTATTATGACGAGATGCAGGAAAATCTGGCTAATACATGGAGGATACCACCAGAAGTGGTGGAAGATCATCAAAGCATAGATAACTTTTAGGCTTCCAAACATAACATGTGGATCCAAGCCAAAAGGGATCCTAATAATTAATGGCTACAACTGAGGTATTGTGTGACAAGAGAAGAAGTGCAATGGGCCATGAAGGATTGGCATGAGGAATGGAAGGTGCCAGTAATTCCAAAGCAGGTCCCAAAATCTAAGCAACAAGTAGAGGTTGTCCCTTCAAGGCAGTCAACTAGCCCCACAATGAATACAAGGAAGGAAATAGAGCATGCAAAGGAAACAAGGGGTAGCACACCAACTAGAAAACCAAGGTAGAAGAATACTGTCCCCAAGGCATTGACGCAGGAGAAGGAGTGCATAGTAGAAATAAATGGAGGAGCATAGAAGGATACTAATGTTCCAATATCAGAGGAAAAAGGCCGAGGTGGATATCTCTCAGACATGGATATACTAGTTACAACATCGCATACAGGAACACTACCAATGAAAAGAACCGCATTGCAAGTAGCAGGCCAACGCAAGAAAATGAAAGCACACAAGGAGGTTCATCAACTCACACTGACAGAAGATGATGCAGATTTAGTCACAAAGAAAGTGCAGGATCGCATAGTAGAAGAATGCTATGATGTTAAGAAGCAAAGGGAGGAGAAAATCAGGAAATTGACAGAGGTCAAGTATATACTGGAACAATTAAAACTTACTACAATGCAGCAGAAAGAGAAGGCACCACAAAAGCAAAGAATAGCCCCAAAGAAAGAGACAGTACAAGTCATAACCATGGGGAGTGAAAATTTCCATATCACCCAGGGAATGTTGTAGGTTGATGAGGATACAACGCAGAAGCAAAGAAAGGAAATGGATCATTTGGACTTGGCAATGTCCAAGGTTCCAACCAAGGAGTTGTACAAAATTCAAATAAGAGTCATGCAAGAAATTCAATCTAGGGCCTGTGCAGATGATACAAGTCTACAACTGGCCAACAAAATAAGTAAGACACTGAAGATGAAAATTAATAAGGTACAATTTGAAAGGGATGAAGAAAAGTAGCACATGGGTAGGATCGAACAATAGGTGGAAGAAGTAATCAAAACCATTTCAGACAGCATGCAAGAAGGAAACATACCAACAGAGGATAAGATTGACAAAATAACACAAACTATGGGGAAATACATGAGTTATATTAAAGAGTTGACATAACTCCTAGCACCCAACACTCCACCAGAAGTCAGAACACAAAGGGAGTAGGAGGTTCCAGGTCATACCGAGAGTATTGCGCTAATAATCTAGGAAATCACATAGCTGTATAATAATAATGTGCGATTATGGACCAATCTTTAGGAGGATGAGAAACTGCAAGAATTAGACCAGAAAGAAGAAGGGTTAAATAATGAAATACAAGAGTTGAAGAAGAAACAAAAAATGATGGCAATAACCAACAAGTTGAGAAGCACACAGGAAATGAAGAATTTGCAGTTAGAGCTAAAAACTATACAAGAAGACAAGAAAACAAGGTAGGCAAAATTGAAACCACTACAAGAATACGCAGAACAAATGCTTAATGAGATTGACGTAGTGAAGAGTCAGATTGAACAAATTATATTGGAGAATGGTGAATTGTCAAAGGAGCATATATTACTACGCATATTGTGGAGACTGCATCAGAAAATAATGCGCAAGTAAAATTAAGAGTTGAAGAAATTTCAAGCAGGTTTCAGGCACTGGAGAAGTCAGTGCAGGAGGAAAACACTACCTGAGTGGCTCGAGACAAGCCACAGGTGAGTGTTGGGGGCCTGTTGGCATAGGTCATTTTGGGGAAAAACACAGTAATTAATAACGATAGTTAGGAAATGGAAAAGAAAAGGAGCACACAACAGAAAATAGGGAAAATAAGCGCCAGAAAACAAGGAAAAGAAGCACAAGAAAGAAGAAAAGCCAGAGGAAGGAAGAAGGACGCGAATCGATGAAGAAAATGGTTGGATTTTGGACCATCCACGCCCAAGGAGTTAGAATATGTACAAACCTAATCCACTTAGGGTTAGTGGGTTAGGGTTTTGGTCATTGATGTAAAGAGTATTAACCCATTTTTGTAATATAAATATATGTTGTGAGATAGCTGAGAGGATCTAGCTAGTCCGAGAATTACAGAGTCAAAGTTGTAAGATCAGACCATGAGGATGATGTGTGCGTTAGTTTTTGAGACAGAGAGATACATTGTAATCGAGGTTTAAGTCACAAGTTGTGGAGCTTAGTGAGACCTGTTCAACCTCATATTTCCTCACTGTAATGCACACAGTTTGATAAACTTGATGAAGAAAAATAAAGAAGTGAAGAATGCCAGATATTTTTGGACGTAGCCCAGGGGGGTGAACCACGGTAATTTTGTGTCTCTGTGTGGAATGATTGTCTTGTTTCTTGTAGTTTTTTATGATGAATGAATGAATCTGATAGAAGTAAAATGCATCATGCACTAGATTAACCATGATATTTATTACAAAATGAATCTTAATGAATGCAAATTATTAAACTATGGTAGATCTAGATATAATGATGTGTTAGAATGTTAGATCTGATGTATGTTGAGGGAGAAAGAATGTTTGGAATCACCATAGTATCCTCCCTTCCACGATTGCATACATCTAGGCCCTGCAGTCACCCATAATCCATCTCGTGTGAGATTGCATGTGTGCAGTGTTGCCTTCTGGTCTCCATAAGGGTTGACGGCTTGCAAGGTTTTGTTGGAAACCTAAAGTAGAACCTGGGCCAACCCAAACAATCCAACAAGTATTTATGGACAATATTATTAAACTACATGACATGCCTAAATCCATTGTGATTGTTCATAATCCCACCTTCACTAGAAATTTTTGGTAGGAGTTGTTTAGGCTTCAATGTATCCAATTGAATCTTATCATTGTGTATCACCTCCAAACCGATGGCCAAATATAAGTAGTCAACAAATGTTTGGAAGTTTATTTACGTTGTTTTTCTTTAGAATGACAAGCCCAATGGTTAAAGTGGTTACCCTTGGTTGAATGGTGGTAAAATACTACATATAATAGTGCTACTAACACGATTGCTTTGAGGTAGTTTATGGAGAACCTTCCTCGTCAGTGATCTTGTACTTACCAAGTATTTCCAAGGTTCAAGAGGTGGATAAAATTATTATATCCTGTGTTGACATTGTTTGTACCCTCAAAGATAATTTGGTGTTGGCTAAGAATTAGATGAAGAAACACACTGATCAACATTCCTCAAATTTTCATTTTGAAGAAAAGGATAAGGTATTCTTACATCTCGAACCTTATAAGTAGACCTCACTCAAGGCGAAGAGTCATTGAAAGTTATCTCCTAGATTTTATGGTCCTTATACTATATACTCAAATGTATAGGTCCAATGGATTACAAATCATCTTTTCCTAACCATTCCAAGATCCACCCAATATTTCATGTGTTCTTCTTAAAGAAAGTGCTTGGGTCCAATTTTAAAGTTCAAACCAGCCTTCCAGAACTGGATGGGGAGGGTTCCATTTGGTTGTATCTTGAGGTCATTTTGGAAAAATGTTAGTGTCATCTTTATCAACACACTATATAGGATGTTATGATCCAATAGAAGGATACACAACCTGAAGATGCTAAATGGGAACTAACAAATATTCTCCTCCAATTTCTCATCTCTAGTGTTAAGGAAAAGGTTGCTTTGTCATGGGGAGGGCACGCTAGCGTCTCACTCTAATTTCTCTAGTTAGTGGAATAGACTGTTACTTAATGTATTGAGGGCCATATTTCTTAAGTAAGGCACCATGAGATAATAGAGTGTGAAATAAATAAATGTAAGTGGCCTTATTAAAGAAGGTACATCAGTTAGTGGTTGAAGCCTCATTTACGGAAATTCACTAGGTGGTCAGGGTTATATATATATATATAGTAGTAGAATCTATGTAATCAATTAATTAGTGAATATTATTGTACTTGGAGCTCTTCTCATGGTGGATTTCCCCCCCTTGAAGAGGCAAGTGAACATTGCATCCAGTTCTAAATATCAATAAAGGTTTGCTTATTGGTGTTAATTTCCAATTATGGTTATGTTAATTTACTTTCCACAACTATATTTCTATGCATATTGTTCTGTTTATTTGATTTTGATATCTATATTCCATCGTTTTTCTCTAAATATTCTATTTCAACTAACAAGAAACACCACACAATCTTTTACAACTAACCCACAAGCAACCCCTTGGAATTCATCGATGTTAAAATAGTTCACATGGAGACCTAAAACAAACTCTATCCATAATTTTTTTGTAGAAAATATAGTGGCTCCTCCCTATTATTACAGGTAGGTTTGTCAAAAACCACAAACCATGTACCAATCTAATTGTATTTAAATGGCTTATATGAACACTAGTCCATGCAAATACACCTTTTTCTCTCAAGAGGGTGTTGGACAATAAAGTCCCAATTTGGAAAGTTCTAGATACAGTAAATTCCCAAATAAAAATAAATAATAATAAAATATACATGGGAAGTGGAGAATTTAAAACCATGTTGGGATTTGGAAAACCATGGGAAAATAGGAATAAAATAATAAAAATAAATAAAACTATACAAATTCACATATACAAAATAAATTTCGGATGTGGTTAGGGAAAAGTAAAGCTTGGTTCCACATGAGTCAAGGTTCCGCACCTAGGTCAGGATTCCACACATAGGTCAGGGTTCTGCACATAGGAATTAAAATATGACACAAAGCATATAATGTAAACTCCAAATGTTTGGATTTTCAGATGTCTAAGATCCACAAGAAGTGCATTCCTTTCAAACAAATCCGGATGTCCAAATGCCACATCATATAAGATAGGTTGGCATGACATGGAGGGATTCATGTAGGCTAACCCATGATAATTGGAAACTTGGACGATGCCTCATACATCATGTTAGATGGAACAAAACATGCCACATTAGATGTCATGCAAGTTTGAGAGTAGGTAAGGCTCTGGGAAGTTGATTCAAATGATACACAAGTTCTCAAGTCAAGTATCCTCGCACTGAGACAAATATCGTAGAAACTAAGGTCAAACAAGTGGTATGTAGCTAGCGAGTGATAGGTTGACACATCATACAACTCGTCACATGTTAATGTCATGTAAGGTGACCCATAAGATGAAAGGGAGCTTTATTCTACTCTACTATGCGGAAAAGGTCAATCCAATAAAGGGGAGCTTGATAGGCCTTTGGGGTTCGGGTTTCAGAGAACTCGAATAGATGTCACGTGGTCGTCCTGATGGAAAAACTCGAGAATTTATTCTTGTTAAGGTAATTCTAATGGCTTACTTTTCAATAGTCGAATCCTGGAATGGGTCAAGGTTCCAGTAAAATAATGAAATAAAATAAAATTGAGATCTAGGACAATCATGAACTAAGTAGGAAATGTACATGGTGATAAAGTCAAATTCAAATTGATTTTCAGGACAAATGAGACTTAATTATGAATGTTGGCTTCAATGATAATCAATATCTGATAAGAGAGAAGTCTAGTCAAGAAGAAGAAGATTAAGGACTTCATATATACATTTTAGAGTTAAGGCGGTTAGATAAAGAAATATGTCTTTTCCCATGACATGCTTGATATTTCTATCTTTTTCATTAACTGGAAGCCCTCTTGAATTACCTCTGTGTTCTGTGACCAAATGAACATGATCTTTTGTTTCGACATGATTCTATTAGGACTTGAAATAACATAAGTATCTGATAAAGAACATGACTTTGTAACCCTATTATTGCAACCACATAAAGAATAATCTTTGTTAGGAAAGGAAGAAAATACTGGTTAGTACATTATAAATATTACATTCTTTCCCCTTACTAGTAACAAGTCTATAAAAAAGAACCGAGTTTGTCAGAAAATGAGGAAATAAAAAGGAGAAATTTCTTAGAAGCAATCATCTATAAGATATTGGTTTATTATGAACAACCAACTGTTGTAAACAAATGTCATGAGAGATGCATGCATTTAGTCTCAAACTCTTGAAAACAATCAAAGATCATATGATTATAGTTATAGATATTAAATTGATGGATCTAATTAACATGTGAAAGCTTGAGCATGAATAAGAGGATAGAAGGTACAAGATGTAAATTAAAAATATGTTCTTTATTCAATTCAACCATTCACTTGTGCATGATGTAGTGAGATGATATTGCAAGCTAGTGCATAAGGAAACAACAGATCCTTCAAAGAAAATTATCTCCATTCACTTGTGCATGATGTAGTGAGATGATATTACAAGCTAATGCACAAGGAAACAACAAATACTTGAAACAAAATTCTCTCCAAGTCATAAAACGGAGTATCAAAACCTTGCAATGACGCAGGATCAACAAACACCTTTAAATCCATCAAAATCAATTAATGCAAAAAGGTTCAAAAGTAAACATGTCAACCTCATCACACAAGGATCAAAGAAGCATCATCAATCAAAGGCATAATGAGGAACACTTGAAAGTACAAGATAAAAGAGAATATGGGTTATGAAAAACTTCCTCAAAGGTAAACAATCAATACACACCTAAAACCCCTAACCCCCTTAAGGCGGATAAAGAATATCCAATGGGCTCATAGTAGTAGTGGATTAGGAATTGGAGTTCAATTTCAATAAGGGGCCCCTTTCCTTTTTCGTATAAAAACAAAAATGAAAGGGGGGTGGTTGTGGCCACAACACTTTGGTACTCCTAAAACAACCAATTAGGTTTCTAGGTGTTTTAATTCCATTGTCAGTGTTAGTGTTTGCATCTCCAAATGGTGGTTGGAGATTAGTGTTGGGAATTTTTGTAGCTGGTGGTGGTGGGTCTAGGTTCTAGTCATGTGTATTCTCCATGTCAACAACATTTAAATGGTATATTTAAACAATTTTATTTTATTTATAAGTTCGTAGAATTTATTAAGTATAAACACCATACTTGGTATAAAAACCTACCTCAAATTTGAAGGAATGAGAAAAAATGCTAATACAACTATTAAAAAGGTTGAATGAAAGCAAGGCCATCGTCCCTCATCCTCATTGCAGCAAGATATGGGGACTCCTCTACTCTTAAACATGCCTTAATCTACTATGAAACATGTCTCACATGTTTCTAAGAACATGTGCACATTTGTATGAGTGTGTGTTCCCACATTTCCCATTATCTCTTTTTCGACCATCA